>CAKAJI010000102.1:0-36944 GCA_916610255.1 Lasioglossum lativentre | reverse complement strand
TATCATTGAAAATACCTTATAATATAGCGTAATATGCAGTGTATCATTGAAAATACCTTCTAATATATCGTAGTTTATCATTGAAAATACCTTATAATATAACGTAATATGGAGTGTATCATTGAAAATACCTTATAATATAACGTAATATGCAGTGTATCATTGAAAATACCTTACAATATAACGTAATATGCAGTGTATCATTGAAAATACCTTGTAATATAACGTAATATGCAGTGTATCATTGAAAATACCTTATAATATAACGTAATATGCAGTGTATCATTGTAAATACCTTATAATATAGCGTAATATGCAGTATATCATTGAAAATACCTTATAATATAGCGTAATATGCAGTGTATCATTGAAAATACCTTATAATATAACGTAATATGTAGTGTATCATTGAAAATACCTTCTAATATATCGTAGTTTATCAATGAAAATACCTTATAATATAACGTAATATGCAGTGTATCATTGAAAATACCTTATAATATAGCGTAATATGCAGTGTATCATTGAAAATACATTATAATATAACGTAATATGCTGTGTATCATTGAAAATGCCTTCTAATATATCGTAGTTTATCATTGAAAATACCTTATAATATAACGTAATATGCAGTGTATCATTGAAAATACATTATAATATAACGTAATATGCAGTGTATCATTGAAAATACATTATAATATAACGTAATATGCTGTGTATCATTGAAAATACCTTCTAATATAACGTAATATGCAGTGTATCATTGAAAATGCCTTCTAATATATCGTAGTTTATCATTGAAAATACCTTATAATATAACGTAATATGCAGTGTATCATTGAAAATACCTTCTAATATATCGTAGTTTATCATTGAAAATACCTTATAATATAACGTAATATGCAGTGTATCATTGAAAATACCTTATAATATAACGTAATATGCAGTGTATCATTGAAAATACCTTACAATATAACGTAATATGCAGTGTATCATTGAAAATACCTTGTAATATAACGTAATATGCAGTGTATCATTGAAAATACCTTATAATATAACGTAATATGCAGTGTATCATTGAAAATACCTTATAATATAGCGTAATATGCAGTATATCATTGAAAATACCTTATAATATAGCGTAATATGCAGTGTATCATTGAAAATACCTTATAATATAGCGTAATATGCAGTATATCATAGAAAATACCTTATATTATAACGTAATATGCAGTGTATAATTGAAAATACCTTATAATATAATGTAATATACATTGTTTCATTGAAAATACCATGTAATATAACGTAATATACAGTGTATCATTGAAAATACCTTATAACATGTCCTAATATGCAGTGTATCATAGAAAATACCTTATAATATAACGTAATATGCAGTGTATCATTGAAAATACCTTATAATATAACGTAATATGCAGTCTATCATTGAAAATACATTATAATATAACGTAATATGCAGTGTATCATTGAAAATACATTATAATATAACGTAATATGCAGTGTATCATTGAAAATACATTATAATATAACGTAATATGCAGTGTATCATTGAAAATACCTTCTAATATAACGTAATATGCAGTGTATCATTGAAAATGCCTTCTAATATAACGTAATATGCAGTGTATCATTGAAAATACCTTCTAATATAACGTAATATGCAGTGTATCATTGAAAATACCTTATAATATAACGTAATATGCAGTGTATCATTGAAAATACCTTACGATATAACGTAATATGCAGTGTATCATTGAAAATACCTTATATCATATCGTAATATGCAGTGTATCATTGTAAATACCTTGTAATATAACGTAATATGCAGTGTATCATTGAAAATACCTTATAATATAACGTAATATGCAGTGTATCATTGAAAATACCTTCTAATATATCGTAGTTTATCATTGAAAATACCTTATAATATAACGTAATATGGAGTGTATCATTGAAAATACCTTATAATATAACGTAATATGCAGTGTATCATTGAAAATACCTTACAATATAACGTAATATGCAGTGTATCATTGAAAATACCTTGTAATATAACGTAATATGCAGTGTATCATTGAAAATACCTTATAATATAACGTAATATGCAGTGTATCATTGTAAATACCTTATAATATAGCGTAATATGCAGTATATCATTGAAAATACCTTATAATATAGCGTAATATGCAGTGTATCATTGAAAATACCTTATAATATAACGTAATATGTAGTGTATCATTGAAAATACCTTCTAATATATCGTAGTTTATCATTGAAAATACCTTATAATATAACGTAATATGCAGTGTATCATTGAAAATACCTTATAATATAGCGTAATATGCAGTGTATCATTGAAAATACATTATAATATAACGTAATATGCTGTGTATCATTGAAAATGCCTTCTAATATATCGTAGTTTATCATTGAAAATACCTTATAATATAACGTAATATGCAGTCTATCATTGAAAATACATTATAATATAACGTAATATGCAGTGTATCATTGAAAATACATTATAATATAACGTAATATGCAGTGTATCATTGAAAATACATTATAATATAACGTAATATGCAGTGTATCATTGAAAATACCTTCTAATATAACGTAATATGCAGTGTATCATTGAAAATGCCTTCTAATATAACGTAATATGCAGTGTATCATTGAAAATACCTTCTAATATAACGTAATATGCAGTGTATCATTGAAAATACCTTATAATATAACGTAATATGCAGTGTATCATTGAAAATACCTTACGATATAACGTAATATGCAGTGTATCATTGAAAATACCTTATATCATATCGTAATATGCAGTGTATCATTGAAAATACCTTGTAATATAACGTAATATGCAGTGTATCATTGAAAATACCTTATAATATAACGTAATATGCAGTGTATCATTGAAAATACCTTATAATATAACGTAATATGCAGTGTATCATTGAAAATACCTTACGATATAACGTAATATGCAGTGTATCATTGAAAATACCTTATATCATATCGTAATATGCAGTGTATCATTGAAAATACCTTGTAATATTACGTAATATGCAGTGTATCATTGAAAATACCTTATAATATAACGTAACATGCAGTGTATCATTGAAAATACCTTATAATATAACGTAATATGCCGTGTATCATTGAAAATACCTTATAATGTAGCGTAATATGCAGTATATCATTGAAAATACCTTATAATATAGCGTAATATGCAGTGTATCATTGAAAATACCTAATAATATAACGTAATATGCAGTGTATCATTGAAAATACCTTACAATATAACGTAATATGCAGTGTATCATTGAAAATACCTTGTAATATAACGTAATATGCAGTATATCATTGAAAATACCTTATAATATAACGTAATATGCAGTGTATCATTGGAAATACCTTATAATATAGCGTAATATGCAGTATATCATTGAAAATACCTTATCATATAGCGTAATATGCAGTGTATCATTGAAAATACCTTATAATATAACGTAATATGTAGTGTATAATTGAAAATACCTTCTAATATATCGTAGTTTATCATTGAAAATACCTTATAATATAACGTAATATGCAGTGTATCATTGAAAATACCTTATAATATAGCGTAATATGCAGTGTATCATTGAAAATACCTTATAATGTAGCGTAATATGCAGTATATCATTGAAAATACCTTATAATATAACGTAATATGCAGTGTATCATTGAAAATACCTTATATCATATCGTAATATGCAGTGTATCATTGAAAATACCTTGTAATATAACGTAATATGCAGTGTATCATTGAAAATACCTTATAATATAACGTAATATGCAGTGTATCATTGAAAATACCTTATAATATAACGTAATATGCAGTGTATCATTGAAAATACCTTACGATATAACGTAATATGCAGTGTATCATTGAAAATACCTTATATCATATCGTAATATGCAGTGTATCATTGAAAATACCTTGTAATATTACGTAATATGCAGTGTATCATTGAAAATACCTTATAATATAACGTAACATGCAGTGTATCATTGAAAATACCTTATAATATAACGTAATATGCCGTGTATCATTGAAAATACCTTATAATGTAGCGTAATATGCAGTATATCATTGAAAATACCTTATAATATAGCGTAATATGCAGTGTATCATTGAAAATACCTTATAATATAACGTAATATGCAGTGTATCATTGAAAATACCTTACAATATAACGTAATATGCAGTGTATCATTGAAAATACCTTGTAATATAACGTAATATGCAGTATATCATTGAAAATACCTTATAATATAACGTAATATGCAGTGTATCATTGGAAATACCTTATAATATAGCGTAATATGCAGTATATCATTGAAAATACCTTATCATATAGCGTAATATGCAGTGTATCATTGAAAATACCTTATAATATAACGTAATATGTAGTGTATAATTGAAAATACCTTCTAATATATCGTAGTTTATCATTGAAAATACCTTATAATATAACGTAATATGCAGTGTATCATTGAAAATACCTTATAATATAGCGTAATATGCAGTGTATCATTGAAAATACCTTATAATGTAGCGTAATATGCAGTATATCATTGAAAATACCTTATAATATAGCGTAATATGCAGTGTATCATTGAAAATACCTTATAATATAACGTAATATGCAGTGTATCATTGAAAATACCTTATAATATAACGTAATATGCAGTGTATCATTGAAAATACCTTATAATATAACGTAATATGCAGTGTATCATTGAAAATACCTTATAATATAACGTAATATGCAGTGTATCATTGAAAATACCTTATAATATAGCGTAATATGCAGTGTATCATTGAAAATACCTTATAATATAACGTAATATGCAGTGTATCATTGAAAATACCTTACAATATAACGTAATATGCAGTGTTTCATTGAAAATACCATGTAATATAACGTAATATACAGTGTATCATTGAAAATACCTTATATCATATCGTAATATGCAGTGTATCATTGAAAATACCTTGTAATATAACGTAATATGCAGTGTATCATTGAAAATACCTTATAATATAACGTAATATGCAGTGTATCATTGAAAATACCTTATAATATAACGTAATATGCAGTGTATCATTGAAAATACCTTACGATATAACGTAATATGCAGTGTATCATTGAAAATACCTTATATCATATCGTAATATGCAGTGTATCATTGAAAATACCTTGTAATATTACGTAATATGCAGTGTATCATTGAAAATACCTTATAATATAACGTAACATGCAGTGTATCATTGAAAATACCTTATAATATAACGTAATATGCAGTGTATCATTGAAAATACCTTATAATGTAGCGTAATATGCAGTATATCATTGAAAATACCTTATAATATAGCGTAATATGCAGTGTATCATTGAAAATACCTTATAATATAACGTAATATGCAGTCTATCATTGAAAATACATTATAATATAACGTAATATGCAGTGTATCATTGAAAATACATTATAATATAACGTAATATGCAGTGTATCATTGAAAATACATTATAATATAACGTAATATGCAGTGTATCATTGAAAATACCTTCTAATATAACGTAATATGCAGTGTATCATTGAAAATACCTTATAATATAGCGTAATATGCAGTGTATCATTGAAAATACCTTACAATATAACGTAATATGCAGTGTATCATTGAAAATACCTTGTAATATAACGTAATATGCAGTGTATCATTGAAAATACCTTATAATATAACGTAATATGCAGTGTATCATTGTAAATACCTTATAATATAGCGTAATATGCAGTATATCATTGAAAATACCTTATAATATAGCGTAATATGCAGTGTATCATTGAAAATACCTTATAATATAACGTAATATGTAGTGTATCATTGAAAATACCTTCTAATATATCGTAGTTTATCATTGAAAATACCTTATAATATAACGTAATATGCAGTGTATCATTGAAAATACCTTATAATATAGCGTAATATGCAGTGTATCATTGAAAATACATTATAATATAACGTAATATGCTGTGTATCATTGAAAATGCCTTCTAATATATCGTAGTTTATCATTGAAAATACCTTATAATATAACGTAATATGCAGTGTATCATTGAAAATACATTATAATATAACGTAATATGCAGTGTATCATTGAAAATACATTATAATATAACGTAATATGCTGTGTATCATTGAAAATACCTTCTAATATAACGTAATATGCAGTGTATCATTGAAAATGCCTTCTAATATATCGTAGTTTATCATTGAAAATACCTTATAATATAACGTAATATGCAGTGTATCATTGAAAATACCTTCTAATATATCGTAGTTTATCATTGAAAATACCTTATAATATAACGTAATATGCAGTGTATCATTGAAAATACCTTATAATATAACGTAATATGCAGTGTATCATTGAAAATACCTTACAATATAACGTAATATGCAGTGTATCATTGAAAATACCTTGTAATATAACGTAATATGCAGTGTATCATTGAAAATACCTTATAATATAACGTAATATGCAGTGTATCATTGAAAATACCTTATAATATAGCGTAATATGCAGTATATCATTGAAAATACCTTATAATATAGCGTAATATGCAGTGTATCATTGAAAATACCTTATAATATAGCGTAATATGCAGTATATCATAGAAAATACCTTATATTATAACGTAATATGCAGTGTATAATTGAAAATACCTTATAATATAATGTAATATACATTGTTTCATTGAAAATACCATGTAATATAACGTAATATACAGTGTATCATTGAAAATACCTTATAACATATCCTAATATGCAGTGTATCATAGAAAATACCTTATAATATAACGTAATATGCAGTGTATCATTGAAAATACCTTATAATATAACGTAATATGCAGTCTATCATTGAAAATACATTATAATATAACGTAATATGCAGTGTATCATTGAAAATACATTATAATATAACGTAATATGCAGTGTATCATTGAAAATACATTATAATATAACGTAATATGCAGTGTATCATTGAAAATACCTTCTAATATAACGTAATATGCAGTGTATCATTGAAAATGCCTTCTAATATAACGTAATATGCAGTGTATCATTGAAAATACCTTCTAATATAACGTAATATGCAGTGTATCATTGAAAATACCTTATAATATAACGTAATATGCAGTGTATCATTGAAAATACCTTACGATATAACGTAATATGCAGTGTATCATTGAAAATACCTTGTAATATAACGTAATATGCAGTGTATCATTGAAAATACCTTATAATATAACGTAATATGTAGTGTATCATTGAAAATACCTTCTAATATATCGTAGTTTATCATTGAAAATACCTTATAATATAACGTAATATGCAGTGTATCATTGAAAATACCTTATAATATAGCGTAATATGCAGTGTATCATTGAAAATACCTTATAATATAACGTAATATGCTGTGTATCATTGAAAATGCCTTCTAATATATCGTAGTTTATCATTGAAAATACCTTATAATATAACGTAATATGCAGTGTATCATTGAAAATACATTATAATATAACGTAATATGCAGTGTATCATTGAAAATACATTATAATATAACGTAATATGCTGTGTATCATTGAAAATACCTTCTAATATAACGTAATATGCAGTGTATCATTGAAAATGCCTTCTAATATATCGTAGTTTATCATTGAAAATACCTTATAATATAACGTAATATGCAGTGTATCATTGAAAATACCTTCTAATATATCGTAGTTCATCATTGAAAATACCTTATAATATAACGTAATATGGAGTGTATCATTGAAAATACCTTATAATATAACGTAATATGCAGTGTATCATTGAAAATACCTTACAATATAACGTAATATGCAGTGTATCATTGAAAATACCTTGTAATATAACGTAATATGCAGTGTATCATTGAAAATACCTTATAATATAACGTAATATGCAGTGTATCATTGTAAATACCTTATAATATAGCGTAATATGCAGTATATCATTGAAAATACCTTATAATATAGCGTAATATGCAGTGTATCATTGAAAATACCTTATAATATAACGTAATATGTAGTGTATCATTGAAAATACCTTCTAATATATCGTAGTTTATCATTGAAAATACCTTATAATATAACGTAATATGCAGTGTATCATTGAAAATACCTTATAATATAGCGTAATATGCAGTGTATCATTGAAAATACATTATAATATAACGTAATATGCTGTGTATCATTGAAAATGCCTTCTAATATATCGTAGTTTATCATTGAAAATACCTTATAATATAACGTAATATGCAGTGTATCATTGAAAATACATTATAATATAACGTAATATGCAGTGTATCATTGAAAATACATTAAAATATAACGTAATATGCTGTGTATCATTGAAAATACCTTCTAATAAAACGTAATATGCAGTGTATCATTGAAAATGCCTTCTAATATATCGTAGTTTATCATTGAAAATACCTTATAATATAACGTAATATGCAGTGTATCATTGAAAATACCTTCTAATATATCGTAGTTTATCATTGAAAATACCTTATAATATAACGTAATATGCAGTGTATCATTGAAAATACCTTATAATATAACGTAATATGCAGTGTATCATTGAAAATACCATACAATATAACGTAATATGCAGTGTATCATTGAAAATACCTTGTAATATAACGTAATATGCAGTGTATCATTGCAAATACCTTATAATATAACGTAATATGCAGTGTATCATTGAAAATACCTTATAATATAGCGTAATATGCAGTGTATCATTGAAAATACCTTATAATATAACGTAATATGCAGTGTATCATTGAAAATACCTTATAATATAATGTAATATACATTGTTTCATTGAAAATACCATGTAATATAACGTAATATACAGTGTATCATTGAAAATACCTTATAACATATCCTAATATGCAGTGTATCATAGAAAATACCTTATAATATAACGTAATATGCAGTGTATCATTGAAAATACCTTATAATATAACGTAATATGCAGTCTATCATTGAAAATACATTATAATATAACGTAATATGCAGTGTATCATTGAAAATACATTATAATATAACGTAATATGCAGTGTATCATTGAAAATACATTATAATATAACGTAATATGCAGTGTATCATTGAAAATACCTTCTAATATAACGTAATATGCAGTGTATCATTGAAAATGCCTTCTAATATAACGTAATATGCAGTGTATCATTGAAAATACCTTCTAATATAACGTAATATGCAGTGTATCATTGAAAATACCTTATAATATAACGTAATATGCAGTGTATCATTGAAAATACCTTACGATATAACGTAATATGCAGTGTATCATTGAAAATACCTTATATCATATCGTAATATGCAGTGTATCATTGAAAATACCTTGTAATATAACGTAATATGCAGTGTATCATTGAAAATACCTTATAATATAACGTAATATGCAGTGTATCATTGGAAATACCTTATAATATAGCGTAATATGCAGTATATCATTGAAAATACCTTATCATATAGCGTAATATGCAGTGTATCATTGAAAATACCTTATAATATAACGTAATATGTAGTGTATAATTGAAAATACCTTCTAATATATCGTAGTTTATCATTGAAAATACCTTATAATATAACGTAATATGCAGTGTATCATTGAAAATACCTTATAATATAGCGTAATATGCAGTGTATCATTGAAAATACCTTATAATGTAGCGTAATATGCAGTATATCATTGAAAATACCTTATAATATAGCGTAATATGCAGTGTATCATTGAAAATACCTTATAATATAACGTAATATGCAGTGTATCATTGAAAATACCTTACAATATAACGTAATATGCAGTGTATCATTGAAAATACCTTGTAATATAACGTAATATGCAGTGTATCATTGAAAATACCTTATAATATAACGTAATATGCAGTGTATCATTGAAAATACCTTATAATATAACGTAATATGCAGTGTATCATTGAAAATACCTTATAATATAGCGTAATATGCAGTGTATCATTGCAAATACCTTATAATATAACGTAATATGCAGTGTATCATTGAAAATACCTTACAATATAACGTAATATGCAGTGTTTCATTGAAAATACCATGTAATATAACGTAATATACAGTGTATCATTGAAAATACCTTATATCATATCGTAATATGCAGTGTATCATTGAAAATACCTTGTAATATAACGTAATATGCAGTGTATCATTGAAAATACCTTATATCATATCGTAATATGCAGTGTATCATTGAAAATACATTATAATATAACGTAATATGCAGTGTATCATTGAAAATACATTATAATATAACGTAATATGCTGTGTATCATTGAAAATACCTTCTAATATAACGTAATATGCAGTGTATCATTGAAAATGCCTTCTAATATATCGTAGTTTATCATTGAAAATACCTTATAATATAACGTAGTTTATCATTGAAAATACCTTATAATATAACGTAATATGCAGTGTATCATTGAAAATACCTTATAATATAACGTAATATGCAGTGTATCATTGAAAATACCTTATAATATAACGTAATATGCAGTGTATCATTGAAAATACCTTATAATATAGCGTAATATGCAGTATATCATTGAAAATACCTTATAATATAGCGTAATATGCAGTGTATCATTGAAAATACCTTATAATATAACGTAATATGTAGTGTATCATTGAAAATACCTTCTAATATATCGTAGTTTATCATTGAAAATACCTTATAATATAACGTAATATGCAGTGTATCATTGAAAATACCTTATAATGTAGCGTAATATGCAGTGTATCATTGAAAATACCTTATATCATATCGTAATATGCAGTGTATCATTGAAAATACCTTATAATATAGCGTAATATGCAGTATATCATTGAAAATACCTTATAATATAGCGTAATATGCAGTATATCATAGAAAATACCTTATATTATAACGTAATATGCAGTGTATAATTGAAAATACCTTATAATATAATGTAATATACATTGTTTCATTGAAAATACCATGTAATATAACGTAATATACAGTGTATCATTGAAAATACCTTATAACATATCCTAATATGCAGTGTATCATTGAAAATACCTTATAATATAACGTAATATGCAGTGTATCATTGAAAATACCTTATAATATAACGTAATATGCAGTCTATCATTGAAAATACATTATAATATAACGTAATATGCAGTGTATCATTGAAAATACATTATAATATAACGTAATATGCAGTGTATCATTGAAAATACATTATAATATAACGTAATATGCAGTGTATCATTGAAAATACCTTCTAATATAACGTAATATGCAGTGTATCATTGAAAATGCCTTCTAATATAACGTAATATGCAGTGTATCATTGAAAATACCTTCTAATATAACGTAATATGCAGTGTATCATTGAAAATACCTTATAATATAACGTAATATGCAGTGTATCATTGAAAATACCTTACGATATAACGTAATATGCAGTGTATCATTGAAAATACCTTATATCATATCGTAATATGCAGTGTATCATTGAAAATACCTTGTAATATAACGTAATATGCAGTGTATCATTGAAAATACCTTATAATATAACGTAATATGCAGTGTATCATTGGAAATACCTTATAATATAGCGTAATATGCAGTATATCATTGAAAATACCTTATCATATAGCGTAATATGCAGTGTATCATTGAAAATACCTTATAATATAACGTAATATGTAGTGTATAATTGAAAATACCTTCTAATATATCGTAGTTTATCATTGAAAATACCTTATAATATAACGTAATATGCAGTGTATCATTGAAAATACCTTATAATATAGCGTAATATGCAGTGTATCATTGAAAATACCTTATAATGTAGCGTAATATGCAGTATATCATTGAAAATACCTTATAATATAGCGTAATATGCAGTATATCATTGAAAATACCTTATAATATAGCGTAATATGCAGTGTATCATTGAAAATACCTTATAATATAACGTAATATGTAGTGTATCATTGAAAATACCTTCTAATATATCGTAGTTTATCATTGAAAATACCTTATAATATAACGTAATATGCAGTGTATCATTGAAAATACCTTATAATGTAGCGTAATATGCAGTGTATCATTGAAAATACCTTATAACATATCCTAATATGCAGTGTATCATTGAAAATACCTTATAATATAGCGTAATATGCAGTATATCATTGAAAATACCTTATAATATAGCGTAATATGCAGTATATCATAGAAAATACCTTATATTATAACGTAATATGCAGTGTATAATTGAAAATACCTTATAATATAATGTAATATACATTGTTTCATTGAAAATACCATGTAATATAACGTAATATACAGTGTATCATTGAAAATACCTTATAACATATCCTAATATGCAGTGTATCATAGAAAATACCTTATAATATAACGTAATATGCAGTGTATCATTGAAAATACATTATAATATAACGTAATATGCAGTCTATCATTGAAAATACATTATAATATAACGTAATATGCAGTGTATCATTGAAAATACATTATAATATAACGTAATATGCAGTGTATCATTGAAAATACATTATAATATAACGTAATATGCAGTGTATCATTGAAAATACCTTCTAATATAACGTAATATGCAGTGTATCATTGAAAATGCCTTCTAATATAACGTAATATGCAGTGTATCATTGAAAATACCTTCTAATATAACGTAATATGCAGTGTATCATTGAAAATACCTTATAATATAACGTAATATGCAGTGTATCATTGAAAATACCTTACGATATAACGTAATATGCAGTGTATCATTGAAAATACCTTATATCATATCGTAATATGCAGTGTATCATTGAAAATACCTTGTAATATAACGTAATATGCAGTGTATCATTGAAAATACCTTATAATATAACGTAATATGCAGTGTATCATTGGAAATACCTTATAATATAGCGTAATATGCAGTATATCATTGAAAATACCTTATAATATAGCGTAATATGCAGTGTATCATTGAAAATACCTTATAATATAACGTAATATGTAGTGTATAATTGAAAATACCTTCTAATATATCGTAGTTTATCATTGAAAATACCTTATAATATAACGTAATATGCAGTGTATCATTGAAAATACCTTATAATATAGCGTAATATGCAGTGTATCATTGAAAATACCTTATAATGTAGCGTAATATGCAGTATATCATTGAAAATACCTTATAATATAGCGTAATATGCAGTGTATCATTGAAAATACCTTATAATATAACGTAATATGCAGTGTATCATTGAAAATACCTTACAATATAACGTAATATGCAGTGTATCATTGAAAATACCTTGTAATATAACGTAATATGCAGTGTATCATTGAAAATACCTTATAATATAACGTAATATGCAGTGTATCATTGAAAATACCTTATAATATAACGTAATATGCAGTGTATCATTGAAAATACCTTATAATATAGCGTAATATGCAGTCTACCATTGCAAATACCTTATAATATAACGTAATATGCAGTGTATCATTGAAAATACCTTACAATATAACGTAATATGCAGTGTTTCATTGAAAATACCATGTAATATAACGTAATATACAGTGTATCATTGAAAATACCTTATATCATATCGTAATATGCAGTGTATCATTGAAAATACCTTGTAATATAACGCAATATGCAGTGTATCATTGAAAATACCTTATATCATATCGTAATATGCAGTGTATCATTGAAAATACATTATAATATAACGTAATATGCAGTGTATCATTGAAAATACATTATAATATAACGTAATATGCTGTGTATCATTGAAAATACCTTCTAATATAACGTAATATGCAGTGTATCATTGAAAATGCCTTCTAATATATCGCAGTTTATCATTGAAAATACCTTATAATATAACGTAGTTTATCATTGAAAATACCTTATAATATAACGTAATATGCAGTGTATCATTGAAAATACCTTATAATATAACGTAATATGCAGTGTATCATTGAAAATACCTTATAATATAACGTAATATGCAGTGTATCATTGAAAATACCTTATAATATAGCGTAATATGCAGTATATCATTGAAAATACCTTATAATATAGCGTAATATGCAGTGTATCATTGAAAATACCTTATAATATAACGTAATATGTAGTGTATCATTGAAAATACCTTCTAATATATCGTAGTTTATCATTGAAAATACCTTATAATATAACGTAATATGCAGTGTATCATTGAAAATACCTTATAATGTAGCGTAATATGCAGTGTATCATTGAAAATACCTTATAACATATCCTAATATGCAGTGTATCATTGAAAATACCTTATAATATAGCGTAATATGCAGTATATCATTGAAAATACCTTATAATATAGCGTAATATGCAGTATATCATAGAAAATACCTTATATTATAACGTAATATGCAGTGTATAATTGAAAATACCTTATAATATAATGTAATATACATTGTTTCATTGAAAATACCATGTAATATAACGTAATATGCAGTATATCATTGAAAATACCTTATATCATATCGTAATATGCAGTGTATCATTGAAAATACCTTATAATATAACGTAATATGCAGTGTATCATTGAAAATACCTTATAATATAACGTAATATGCAGTCTATCATTGAAAATACATTATAATATAACGTAATATGCAGTGTATCATTGAAAATACATTATAATATAACGTAATATGCAGTGTATCATTGAAAATACATTATAATATAACGTAATATGCAGTGTATCATTGAAAATACCTTCTAATATAACGTAATATGCAGTGTATCATTGAAAATGCCTTCTAATATAACGTAATATGCAGTGTATCATTGAAAATACCTTCTAATATAACGTAATATGCAGTGTATCATTGAAAATACCTTATAATATAACGTAATATGCAGTGTATCATTGAAAATACCTTACGATATAACGTAATATGCAGTGTATCATTGAAAATACCTTATATCATATCGTAATATGCAGTGTATCATTGAAAATACCTTGTAATATAACGTAATATGCAGTGTATCATTGAAAATACCTTATAATATAACGTAATATGCAGTGTATCATTGGAAATACCTTATAATATAGCGTAATATGCAGTATATCATTGAAAATACCTTATAATGTAGCGTAATATGCAGTGTATCATTGAAAATACCTTATAATATAACGTAATATGTAGTGTATAATTGAAAATACCTTCTAATATATCGTAGTTTATCATTGAAAATACCTTATAATATAACGTAATATGCAGTGTATCATTGAAAATACCTTATAATATAGCGTAATATGCAGTGTATCATTGAAAATACCTTATAATGTAGCGTAATATGCAGTATATCATTGAAAATACCTTATAATATAGCGTAATATGCAGTATATCATTGAAAATACCTTATAATATAGCGTAATATGCAGTGTATCATTGAAAATACCTTATAATATAACGTAATATGTAGTGTATCATTGAAAATACCTTCTAATATATCGTAGTTTATCATTGAAAATACCTTATAATATAACGTAATATGCAGTGTATCATTGAAAATACCTTATAATGTAGCGTAATATGCAGTGTATCATTGAAAATACCTTATAACATATCCTAATATGCAGTGTATCATTGAAAATACCTTATAATATAGCGTAATATGCAGTATATCATTGAAAATACCTTATAATATAGCGTAATATGCAGTATATCATAGAAAATACCTTATATTATAACGTAATATGCAGTGTATAATTGAAAATACCTTATAATATAATGTAATATACATTGTTTCATTGAAAATACCATGTAATATAACGTAATATGCAGTGTATCATTGAAAATACCTTATAACATATCCTAATATGCAGTGTATCATAGAAAATACCTTATAATATAACGTAATATGCAGTGTATCATTGAAAATACCTTATAATATAACGTAATATGCAGTCTATCATTGAAAATACATTATAATATAACGTAATATGCAGTGTATCATTGAAAATACATTATAATATAACGTAATATGCAGTGTATCATTGAAAATACATTATAATATAACGTAATATGCAGTGTATCATTGAAAATACCTTCTAATATAACGTAATATGCAGTGTATCATTGAAAATGCCTTCTAATATAACGTAATATGCAGTGTATCATTGAAAATACCTTATAATATAACGTAATATGCAGTGTATCATTGAAAATACCTTATAATATAACGTAATATGCAGTGTATCATTGAAAATACCTTACGATATAACGTAATATGCAGTGTATCATTGAAAATACCTTATATCATATCGTAATATGCAGTGTATCATTGAAAATACCTTGTAATATAACGTAATATGCAGTGTATCATTGAAAATACCTTATAATATAACGTAATATGCAGTGTATCATTGGAAATACCTTATAATATAGCGTAATATGCAGTATATCATTGAAAATACCTTATCATATAGCGTAATATGCAGTGTATCATTGAAAATACCTTATAATATAACGTAATATGTAGTGTATAATTGAAAATACCTTCTAATATATCGTAGTTTATCATTGAAAATACCTTATAATATAACGTAATATGCAGTGTATCATTGAAAATACCTTATAATATAGCGTAATATGCAGTGTATCATTGAAAATACCTTATAATGTAGCGTAATATGCAGTATATCATTGAAAATACCTTATAATATAGCGTAATATGCAGTGTATCATTGAAAATACCTTATAATATAACGTAATATGCAGTGTATCATTGAAAATACCTTACAATATAACGTAATATGCAGTGTATCATTGAAAATACCTTGTAATATAACGTAATATGCAGTGTATCATTGAAAATACCTTATAATATAACGTAATATGCAGTGTATCATTGAAAATACCTTATAATATAACGTAATATGCAGTGTATCATTGAAAATACCTTATAATATAGCGTAATATGCAGTGTATCATTGCAAATACCTTATAATATAACGTAATATGCAGTGTATCATTGAAAATACCTTATATCATATCGTAATATGCAGTGTTTCATTGAAAATACCATGTAATATAACGTAATATGCAGTGTATCATTGAAAATACCTTATATCATATCGTAATATGCAGTGTATCATTGAAAATACCTTGTAATATTACGTAATATGCAGTGTATCATTGAAAATACCTTATAATATAACGTAACATGCAGTGTATCATTGAAAATACCTTATAATATAACGTAATATGCAGTGTATCATTGAAAATACCTTATAATGTAGCGTAATATGCAGTATATCATTGAAAATCGTGAATCACCATGTGAACCGGCAAATAATAAAGACTTGTTAGCCGAAATTCCGAGTGTCTTATTACGTGAGAAACCTTCCCGCCGCGGGGAACGCCTCGTGTTCGCCCCGCGTAGTACCCTGCGACCGTTCGCGGAAAATCGTGATTAAATATCGGTTGTCGCAGGCGCGTCCGAACGCTTCTCGAACACTTTGGTGGCGGTAATCGCTTAGCGTGGCACCTTCCGTGCCTGGCGCCCGAACATCTAGGCAAGGGTTCGAGAAGTGACGTACCTGCGAACAACTTTTGTCCCGGGTGGACCGCGTCTCGTGCGGCCGAACGCGGCCCGGCCTTCAGGCTTGTAAATACCCGGTGTCGTCGGGAATTTCGCCCTCCTAGCGACGGTCAAATTCTGGACGACGTGACAAATTTGGTTGACCAAAATGTTCGGCGTCGACCGACGGTCGGAATTCGCCTGATTGCGCAGAGAAGCGTTGTGAATTCCTCGAACGTTAACGTACGATCACCGAGGACGCGACGGAGATGATGCTTGACGCTTTTCACACCTGCCTCCCACAGACCGCCGAAATGCGGCGCAGACGGGGGGATGAAGTGCCACGCCACACCGTCACTAGCCGTTCGATTTTGAAAGTCTGGGTCCCGGATCGCGGCACGGTACGAATTGTTTAACTCGCGACTCGCTCCGACGAACGTTGTTCCGTTATCGGAGTACATTTTTTCCGGCAACCCGCGACGAGAGCAGAAACGAACGTAGGCATTAAGAAACGCTGCCGTTGAGTAGTCCGCAACTAATTCGAGGTGAATGGCCTTTGTGGCCATGCAGACGAAAAGTGCTATGTAAGCTTTGCGGGAAGTTATGCCTCGGCCACCGGAGGCGCGGATGTTTATGGGTCCGGCGTAGTCCAGACCGCAATGCGAGAAGGGTTTTGACGGTGGAGTCACTCTCGCGGAAGGGAGTTCTCCCATTAGCTGGACTGGGACCGCGGCTCGTTCTCGAACGCATCTTACACACGCGTGAATTGCAGCCTTCACTAGGCCCCGAGCTCGTAAGACCCAATATTCTTGGCGAAGAGTGAAGAGGGTGAGCTGCACGCCTGCGTGCAAGGTCCTGGCGTGGACTTGCTCGATGATTAGACGCACCAAAGGGTGCGGAGCAAGCAAAATTGGATGCTTGGAGGGGTTTGGCAGAGGAGCGTTACGCAGCCGACCTCCTACTCGAAGTATTCCGTCCTTATCGAGGAACGGGTTTAGCGCATCGATTGGGCTCTTTGGAGAAAGTGGTTGTCCCTTGGCGAGAGCAGTGATTTCTGCGAGAAATTGGCCATTTTGAATGCGTCGCAACCAAAAGAGTTTGGCCGTTGTGCATTCGGCAGCTGAGAGGGCACGCCCCTGAGGATTACCAGATCCGATAAGCCGCCTGCTGCGCGAATGCCGAATGAAACGTTGAACATAGGCCGTTACTCGAATTAATTTAGGCCAACTCGAAAATCGGGAAACTAGGTCCCAATCGGGAGCGGGGGTCAGACTGTGGAGGACGACCTTTGACTCTGGTGAGTCCTCTACAACGAATGGTCCAGGTTGGAGGGGCCACTCCGTTGTTTCACGGCGCAGCCAAGCTGGGCCGTGCCACCAAAGAGAATGTTGGAGCAGATCGTCACTATGAATACCGCGCGACGCGCAATCAGCTGGGTTTTCCGCTGTCGGCACATGCCGCCAGGTAGCATTTGGAAGACGCGTTTGAACGTCGGCAACACGGTTGGCGACGAATGTCTTCCATTTGGAAGGGTGACATTGCAACCACGCTAGCGCCACCGTAGAATCGGTCCAACAGGTGCACGGAACTTCTCGAAGGTCAAGGGAGGACGCAACGAAGTTCACGAGACGAGCAAGGAGAGCAGCAGCTTGCAGTTCAAGGCGGGGAATGGTCAACGGAGTCAGCGGAGCAACCTTTGACTTTCCCGCAAGCAACGAGACTGTGACGGTCCCGGCCGCTGACTGACAGCGAGCGAAAACGACGGCTGCGTAGGCGACCGTCGACGCGTCCGCGAATCCGTGGAGTTCGATTTTCGATGTTTCCGGGTGGAACCCGATCCACCGGTCAATTTGGAGCCCGTTCAGGAGTGGAAGCCGCGCATATATGGCTCTCCACTGTTCAAGGGACTGATCCGGAATGGGGTCATCCCAACCGACGCGGAGGCGCCAGAGACCTTGGATTAAAATCTTTGCGCTTATTATTGCGGGAGTGACCCATCCGAGGGGGTCATACAATCTTGCGATTGTCGAGAGAATGGCGCGTTTGGTGGACGGCAACGTGTCCGATAGAGTTACGTTGAATTGGAAAGTGTCGCGGGAAGGGTTCCAGCTGATCCCGAGGATTTTGACTCGATCGTCGGGAGCGAGAGTTTTCGAACAAGCCAAACCATGATCGTCAGGATCAATGTCGGACAGAAATGTAGCCGAATTGCTGGCCCACTTACGCAGCTTCATATTACCGCGTTGCAACAAATTGACGAGCTGTTCCCGGGACTGGCGAATAGTGGAAATGTCATCGCCGCCGAAGAGCACATCGTCGACATAAATATGAGAACGTAAGACCGGGACTGCTAGCGGGTATCGATCTCCTTCATCCTCGACTAGTTGTTGGAGAACACGGAGAGCTAAGAATGGAGCGCAATTCATACCATAAGTGACCGTTAACAGCTGATACGACTGCGTGGCATCGGAGGGAGAATTCCTCCAGAGGATGCGTTGATAATCAACGTCGCGCGGGTCGACAAGTATCTGACGGTACATTTTTGCAATGTCTGCAGTGTAGACAAATCGAAAGGTTCGCCACCGAAGAATGACCGCAGAAAGGTCGATCTGAAGCTTTGGGCCCGGCAACAAGTGGTCATTCAAAGTGGACCCGTTCGAGGTGACACTGGAAGCGTTGAAGACAACGCGAACGTGAGTCGTGACGCTATCGTCGCGTAACACGGGATGATGCGGAATATACACGCACTGAGACTGCGAAGGCGAATCTGGCGCGCGACGCATGTGTCCAAGGGCCTCATATTCGCGGAGAAACTCCTGATATTCAGCGGCCAGAGAAGGTTGCATGCTAAGTTTGCGTTGAATCGCTTGCATGACCTTGTCCGCGGCTAAACGAGACTGCCCTATGTCAATTGGGGGGCCCTTTCGAAACGGAAGACGAACAATGTAGCGCCCGTCGGCCGTTCGCGACGTGTGAGTTCGGAAATGCAGCTCACACTGTTCTTCCTCTGTGGTGAGGGGAGAGTTGGAGGGAATTTCTTCTATCTCCCAGAATCGACGAAGCTCGCTTGAGAGAGTGTCGTCTTGAACGCAGTGATGCATGGCAACACTAGAAATCGAGCTTGTATGAGAGCGCGACCCTGTCGGGATTCGGGCGTCGCTCGACAGAGAGGAGATGGGCCCAGAGATGACCCAACCGAAAATTGTCTCTTGGGCAATGGGTTGCCCGCGTGAACCTTTCCGTAGACCTTCCAGAATTATTTCCGAATAAATGTCTGCACCGAGAAGGAGATGAATTGCCGCCGGACTCGAAGGATCCGGATCGGCCCAATTTAACTGCGATAGATGCGCGAGAACTCGAGCATCTTCAATGCGCTTCGGCATATACGTCGAGAGGGATTTTAGAACGAGCGCCGTGGTCGCGACAGAGGGAGAGTCGGACTCGCGAGGGGCGACGTGGAGGCGCACGGCATGGCGCACGGTACCGGCGTGGACTCCGCCGACGGCGGAAATGGATGTCGCAACGCGGGTCCGTTTAGCATGCAATAGGTTGACCATTGCTTCTGTAACGAAACTTGATTCTGAGCCCTGATCGACCAGGGCTCTGACTGTGACGCAGCGGCCCGACGGGACGCTGATTTGCACCCACGCGGTGGCCAACAGGATCGTTGAGCTCGGGGCCGCGAGGGTAGACGCGAAATGCGATTTCACTTCGGAGGATGGGACCGGTGTTTCCGTGGAGGACTCCGGATTCGGCGATGCCGCTGGAGTTACTTCTTCATGTAACAGTGAGTGGTGCTTTTTGTGACACACGCGGCATGAAAACTTGCTCTTACACTCTCGCGCTGGGTGGCTGTGGCTCAAGCAATTGAAGCAACGGGAATGTGTCTTGACGAGCTCGCGACGGTCTCGTGGACTCCTCGATAGGAATTTCGGACAGCAACTGAAGGGGTGCGAAGCCCGACACACCGGGCACGGGGGGCGCGGAGTCGTGGCATCTTGCGAAGTGGTCGCAGCATGAACACGAGACGAACCGGCTGCAGGTCGAGTCGAGGCGCGAGGACGCGAGGAGGGCGTCTGAGTCGCATTTGTCCCGAATTCTTCGAGAGCGCGGACGCGACTGTCGACAAACTTCGACAACGTTTCGAATGACTGCGGCTTCACGTCGTCGCCGATTTTAATTTTCCACGCCCTCCGCGTCGAGGGGTCCAGTTTTTGGGAGACCATGTGAACTAGGACATCGTTCCAAAGATCCTCTGGGGTCCTTCCAAGCTTTTTTAAGGCTTCGACAGTAGCGCGGACCCGGTCGCGGAGGTCTTGGAGATCCGACGCGGATTCATGCGATAGAGCAGGTTGATCTTGTAATGCCGAAAGATGCGCCGTAATAAGACGTCGCGGATTTTCGTAACGCGTTTTCAACATGTTCCACGCGATTGGGAAATTTGCCGCGGTGATTGCTAAATTTCCGATGCAAGCAAGCGCGCGACCTTTGAGAGCGGAATTTAAATGGTGGAGTCGCGTAACATCATGTAACGATTCGTTTTCGATTATGAGGGCGGAGAATTTGTCGCGAAACGCTTCCCAGGCCTCGAATTGGCCATCGAACTGCGGAACGTTGATGCGTGGTAGCTGATTGTCGGGGACCGACGGACACGCGTGTCCGCCGTCCGAAGAAGTTGTTTGACTTACTGCTCCGCCGCTCAATTCGTCGAGAATGGACGTCATGAATGCCAGCGTCTCGAGGTATGTTTCCTCCGTCTTCGCGAAATGGTCCACAGTGAAATACGGCAGCGTCGCCCTTTCCGCCGGAGGGATGGTCGTGAAAAGGCGTGCATGGCCGACCTCGAACTTTCTCCACTGATCCTGGAGGTGGACGATCCTCGTCCTAAGGGTAGCTTTTGTCCAGTTTCCTTTCCCCAGCTTCTTCAGGTTGGTCATCGCTCGCTCGATCGCTTGCTGCATCGGCATGTGGGCTTCGATTATATCCGCCATGACGCACGGAAAACTAGTTTCTTGACTCACTCACTTTCGTGGACGTGTCCTCACTATCCGGCTCGAAGGACCAAATCGTACGTTAACGTTCGAGGAATTCACAACGCTTCT
The DNA here is from genome assembly GCA_916610255.1 of Lasioglossum lativentre. NCBI lineage: Eukaryota > Metazoa > Arthropoda > Insecta > Hymenoptera > Halictidae > Lasioglossum > Lasioglossum lativentre. The sequence goes on along the minus strand of CAKAJI010000102.1, from coordinate 14,026 downwards.
CTGCGCAATCGAGGCCTGCCTTAATTCACGTCCCATCGCACCTCTATCCGATGTTCTCGACGATTATGAACCGCTTACGCCGGGTCATTTTCTGGTCGGATCCGCCCTCTCGGCCCCCCCGCAACCCTCGGTGCTTGATATCGCCGAAAACCGCCTCTCGAGATGGCAACTTGTTCGCCACGCGACCGAGAGATTTTGGAAATTATGGCAACACGACTACGTCAACACGCTTCAGCAGCGCGGCAAGTGGCGTCGCGTTCGCCCTTCAATCTCGATCGGCCAGCTAGTCCTCCTACGGAACTCGATGCTCCCTCCTTGCAAATGGGAACTCGGACGGGTAGTACAGATTCACCCTGGTGACGACAACCACGTTCGGGTGGTCACTGTAAAAACGGCCACCACATGTTTTCGTCGCCCCATTGCGAAGCTCTGCCCGCTGCCCGTCACGTGCGATCAAACTCCCTGAACGGAGTTTTCAAAAAAAAAAAAAAATTGTAAATTGCGTGTAATATAGTTCTAGCGCCGTTGTTTATGCGTATACGTCCCAAGACCAATCGCTCTCGCGCGCGGTCGATTCACGCGCCGCGCCCCACGCTCCGTCAAGGCGGGCGGTTCTATGTAATCCTTGCGTCTTCGTTACATTTAACTATTGTACATTCATCAATGCATAGTCACGGTTTCCACGGCGGGCGGTCAACCGTGCTCTCGAGTTTGAGATTGGCGTTCGCGGGTATTGTAAAACGCATTCTCTCTATCGTTTAAGTTTCGTAGCGCTGCCGTGCCGCCCCGCTATTCTCTGCGTATGCATGCGTCTTCGTGTTATTTCGAAACTAGTGTTTCGAGGCGGGCGGTATGTTCGGGATTCGAAATACGAAATTTGCCGGCTGTAACGCCAACCGTCGAGCGACGCTCGCTACATTGGTTTTTCTAGGTGTTTAGAATCGCGTAGCGATCACCCGTTACCGTCGCGCGTGAACGCGCAATCTTTGTCCGCGTTCGCGCCACGTAAAGCCGAATTCCGCGACGTGAATCCGCTTAATTTCGGAAAACAATGATTAACCGATACATCCTGAGCCAATCCCGATCGACCACGCGTTATGTTCGACTATTATTTAAGGGCTCCTCATGTCGGAGCGAGCTCTCTTCCTCTCCAGTTTGCGAACAACCGTCATCGCGCACCTTTAAAGCTAGAGTTAATTTTCGAAACCAAAAGTCTCGCGGAAATATCATTGTTCGATCTCACGTTTCTCTCGCACGGTTCTCTCTCTCGTTTCTCCCGAAACGCGTCGCGCTTCGCGATTCTGCCCGCGAACAAGATATCCGTCGATCGCGTGGAAGATCTCCGTTCGCGGCAGCTCCCGGCAAGGCTGCTCAAGATTTCCGTCGCGCCCCGACGGCAGAAATCCGGTACGCATCGGTTTGCGTGCGTTTCGAAAGCGAATCGCGCGGTGAAGTGCACCGTTCGGTTGAATAAAGTGCAGTAAAGACAAGTTCAGTTTAGTTTATCACTCCCTTAATCCTTTCGGTGTCCTCGCGCGTTCAACCCTGAACGATCCCAGCAATCAGGCGAATTCCGACCGTCGGTCGACGCCGAACACCTTATAATATAGCGTAATATGCAGTGTATCATTGAAAATACCTTATAATATAACGTAATATGCAGTCTATCATTGAAAATACATTATAATATAACGTAATATGCAGTGTATCATTGAAAATACATTATAATATAACGTAATATGCAGTGTATCATTGAAAATACATTATAATATAACGTAATATGCAGTGTATCATTGAAAATACCTTCTAATATAACGTAATATGCAGTGTATCATTGAAAATGCCTTCTAATATAACGTAATATGCAGTGTATCATTGAAAATACCTTCTAATATAACGTAATATGCAGTGTATCATTGAAAATACCTTATAATATAACGTAATATGCAGTGTATCATTGAAAATACCTTACGATATAACGTAATATGCAGTGTATCATTGAAAATACCTTATATCATATCGTAATATGCAGTGTATCATTGAAAATACCTTGTAATATAACGTAATATGCAGTGTATCATTGAAAATACCTTATAATATAACGTAATATGCAGTGTATCATTGAAAATACCTTACAATATAACGTAATATGCAGTGTATCATTGAAAATACCTTACGATATAACGTAATATGCAGTGTATCATTGAAAATACCTTATATCATATCGTAATATGCAGTGTATCATTGAAAATACCTTGTAATATTACGTAATATGCAGTGTATCATTGAAAATACCTTATAATATAACGTAACATGCAGTGTATCATTGAAAATACCTTATAATATAACGTAATATGCAGTGTATCATTGAAAATACCTTATAATGTAGCGTAATATGCAGTATATCATTGAAAATACCTTATAATATAGCGTAATATGCAGTGTATCATTGAAAATACCTTATAATGTAGCGTAATATGCAGTATATCATTGAAAATATCTTATAATATAGCGTAATATGCAGTGTATCATTGAAAATACCTTATAATATAACGTAATATGCAGTGTATCATTGAAAATACCTTACAATATAACGTAATATGCAGTGTATCATTGAAAATACCTTGTAATATAACGTAATATGCAGTGTATCATTGAAAATACCTTATAATATAACGTAATATGCAGTGTATCATTGAAAATACCTTATAATATAGCGTAATATGCAGTATATCATTGAAAATACCTTATAATATAGCGTAATATGCAGTGTATCATTGAAAATACCTTATAATATAACGTAATATGCAGTGTATCATTGAAAATACCTTACAATATAACGTAATATGCAGTGTATCATTGAAAATACCTTACAATATAACGTAATATGCAGTGTATCATTGAAAATACCTTGTAATATAACGTAATATGCAGTATATCATTGAAAATACCTTATAATATAACGTAATATGCAGTGTATCATTGGAAATACCTTATAATATAGCGTAATATGCAGTATATCATTGAAAATACCTTATCATATAGCGTAATATGCAGTGTATCATTGAAAATACCTTATAATATAACGTAATATGTAGTGTATAATTGAAAATACCTTCTAATATATCGTAGTTTATCATTGAAAATACCTTATAATATAACGTAATATGCAGTGTATCATTGAAAATACCTTATAATATAGCGTAATATGCAGTGTATCATTGAAAATACCTTATAATGTAGCGTAATATGCAGTATATCATTGAAAATACCTTATAATATAGCGTAATATGCAGTGTATCATTGAAAATACCTTATAATATAACGTAATATGCAGTGTATCATTGAAAATACCTTACAATATAACGTAATATGCAGTGTATCATTGAAAATACCTTGTAATATAACGTAATATGCAGTGTATCATTGAAAATACCTTATAATATAACGTAATATGCAGTGTATCATTGAAAATACCTTATAATATAACGTAATATGCAGTGTATCATTGAAAATACCTTATAATATAGCGTAATATGCAGTGTATCATTGAAAATACCTTATAACATATCCTAATATGCAGTGTATCATAGAAAATACCTTATAATATAACGTAATATGCAGTGTATCATTGAAAATACCTTATAATATAACGTAATATGCAGTCTATCATTGAAAATACATTATAATATAACGTAATATGCAGTGTATCATTGAAAATACCTTCTAATATATCGTAGTTTATCATTGAAAATACCTTATAATATAACGTAATATGCAGTGTATCATTGAAAATACCTTATAATATAGCGTAATATGCAGTGTATCATTGAAAATACATTATAATATAACGTAATATGCTGTGTATCATTGAAAATGCCTTCTAATATATCGTAGTTTATCATTGAAAATACCTTATAACATATCCTAATATGCAGTGTATCATTGAAAATACCTTATAATATAACGTAATATGCAGTGTATCATTGAAAATACCTTACAATATAACGTAATATGCAGTGTATCAATGAAAATACCTTGTAATATAACGTAATATGCAGTGTATCATTGAAAATACCTTATAATATAACGTAATATGCAGTGTATCATTGAAAATACCTTATAATATAGCGTAATATGCAGTATATCATTGCAAATACCTTATAATATAGCGTAATATGCAGTGTATCATTGAAAATACCTTATAATATAACGTAATATGTAGTGTATCATTGAAAATACCTTCTAATATATCGTAGTTTATCATTGAAAATACCTTATAATATAACGTAATATGCAGTGTATCATTGAAAATACCTTATAATATAGCGTAATATGCAGTGTATCATTGAAAATACATTATAATATAACGTAATATGCTGTGTATCATTGAAAATGCCTTCTAATATATCGTAGTTTATCATTGAAAATACCTTATAATATAACGTAATATGCAGTGTATCATGGAAAATACATTATAATATAACGTAATATGCAGTGTATCATTGAAAATACATTATAATATAACGTAATATGCTGTGTATCATTGAAAATACCTTCTAATATAACGTAATATGCAGTGTATCATTGAAAATACATTATAATATAACGTAATATGCAGTGTATCATTGAAAATACCTTATAATATAATGTAATATGCAGTGTATCATAGAAAATAAAATGTAATATAACGTAATATACAGTGTATCATTGAAAATACCTTATAATATAACGTAATATGCAGTGTATCATGGAAAATACATTATAATATAACGTAATATGCAGTGTATCATTGAAAATACATTATAATATAACGTAATATGCTGTGTATCATTGAAAATACCTTCTAATATAACGTAATATGCAGTGTATCATTGAAAATACATTATAATATAACGTAATATGCAGTGTATCATTGAAAATACCTTATAATATAATGTAATATGCAGTGTATCATAGAAAATAAAATGTAATATAACGTAATATACAGTGTATCATTGAAAATACCTTATAATATAACGTAATATGCAGTGTATCATTGAAAATACCATATAATATAACGTAATATGCAGTGTATCATTGAAAATACCTTATAATATAGCGTAATATGCAGTATATCATTGAAAATACCTTATAATATAGCGTAATATGCAGTGTATCATTGAAAATACCTTATAATATAACGTAATATGCAGTGTATCATTGAAAATACCTTATAATATAACGTAATATGTAGTGTATCATTGAAAATACCTTCTAATATATCGTAGTTTATCATTGAAAATACCTTATAATATAACGTAATATGCAGTGTATCATTGAAAATACCTTATAATATAGCGTAATATGCAGTGTATCATTGAAAATACCTTATAACATATCCTAATATGCAGTGTATCATTGAAAATACCTTATAATATAGCGTAATATGCAGTATATCATTGAAAATACCTTATAATATAGCGTAATATGCAGTATATCATAGAAAATACCTTATACTATAACGTAATATGCAGTGTATAATTGAAAATACCTTATAATATAATGTAATATACATTGTTTCATTGAAAATACCATGTAATATAACGTAATATACAGTGTATCATTGAAAATACCTTATAACATATCCTAATATGCAGTGTATCATAGAAAATACCTTATAATATAACGTAATATGCAGTGTATCATTGAAAATACCTTATAATATAACGTAATATGCAGTCTATCATTGAAAATACATTATAATATAACGTAATATGCAGTGTATCATTGAAAATACATTATAATATAACGTAATATGCAGTGTATCATTGAAAATACCTTCTAATATAACGTAATATGCAGTGTATCATTGAAAATGCCTTCTAATATATCGTAGTTTATCATTGAAAATACCTTATAATAGAACGTAATATGCTGTGTATCATTGAAAATACCTTATAATATAACGTAATATGCAGTGTATCATTGAAAATACCATGTAATATAACGTAATATGCAGTGTATCATTGAAAATACCTTATAATATAACGTAATATGCAATGTATCATTGAAAATACCTTATAATATAGCGTAATATGCAGTATATCATTGAAAATACCTTATAATATAGCGTAATATGCAGTGTATCATTGAAAATACCTTATAATATAACGTAATATGCAGTGTATCATTGAAAATACCTTCTAATATATCGTAGTTTATCATTGAAAATACCTTATAATATAACGTAATATGCAGTATATCATTGAAAATACCTTATAATATAGCGTAATATGCAGTGTATCATTGAAAATACCTTATAATATAACGTAATATGCAGTGTATCATTGAAAATACCTTCTAATATATCGTAGTTTATCATTGAAAATACCTTATAATATAACGTAATATGCAGTGTATCATTGAAAATACCTTATAATATAGCGTAATATGCAGTGTATCATTGAAAATACCTTATAATATAACGTAATATGCAGTGTATCATTGAAAATACCTTCTAATATAACGTAATATGCAGTGTATCATTGAAAATACCTTATAATATAACGTAATATGCAGTGTATCATTGAAAATACCTTACGATATAACGTAATATGCAGTGTATCATTGAAAATGCCTCCTAATATATCGTAGTTTATCATTGAAAATACCTTATAATAGAACGTAATATGCTGTGTATCATTGAAAATACCTTATAATATAACGTAATATGCAGTGTATCATTGAAAATACCATGTAATATAACGTAATATGCAGTGTATCATTGAAAATACCTTATAATATAACGTAATATGCAATGTATCATTGAAAATACCTTATAATATAGCGTAATATGCAGTATATCATTGAAAATACCTTATAATATAGCGTAATATGCAGTGTATCATTGAAAATACCTTATAATATAACGTAATATGCAGTGTATCATTGAAAATACCTTCTAATATATCGTAGTTTATCATTGAAAATACCTTATAATATAACGTAATATGCAGTGTATCATTGAAAATACCTTATAATATAGCGTAATATGCAGTGTATCATTGAAAATACCTTATAATATAACGTAATATGCAGTGTATCATTGAAAATACCTTCTAATATAACGTAATATGCAGTGTATCATTGAAAATACCTTCTAATATAACGTAATATGCAGTGTATCATTGAAAATACCTTATAATATAACGTAATATGCAGTGTATCATTGAAAATACCTTACGATATAACGTAATATGCAGTGTATCATTGAAAATGCCTCCTAATATATCGAAGTTTATCATTGAAAATACCTTATAATAGAACGTAATATGCTGTGTATCATTGAAAATACCTTATAATATAACGTAATATGCAGTGTATCATTGAAAATACCATGTAATATAACGTAATATGCAGTGTATCATTGAAAATACCTTATAATATAACGTAATATGCAATGTATCATTGAAAATACCTTATAATATAGCGTAATATGCAGTATATCATTGAAAATACCTTATAATATAGCGTAATATGCAGTGTATCATTGAAAATACCTTATAATATAACGTAATATGCAGTGTATCATTGAAAATACCTTCTAATATATCGTAGTTTATCATTGAAAATACCTTATAATATAACGTAATATGCAGTGTATCATTGAAAATACCTTATAATATAGCGTAATATGCAGTGTATCATTGAAAATACCATATAATATAACGTAATATGCAGTGTATCATTGAAAATACCTTCTAATATAACGTAATATGCAGTGTATCATTGAAAATACCTTCTAATATAACGTAATATGCAGTGTATCATTGAAAATACCTTATAATATAACGTAATATGCAGTGTATCATTGAAAATACCTTACGATATAACGTAATATGCAGTGTATCATTGAAAATACCTTATATCATATCGTAATATGCAGTGTATCATTGAAAATACCTTATAATGTAGCGTAATATGCAGTATATCATTGAAAATACCTTATAATATAGCGTAATATGCAGTGTATCATTGAAAATACTTTATAATATAACGTAATATGCAGTGTATCATTGAAAATACCTTACAATATAACGTAATATGCAGTGTATCATTGAAAATACCTTGTAATATAACGTAATATGCAGTATATCATTGAAATACCTTATAATATAACGTAATATGCAGTGTATCATTGGAAATACCTTATAATATAGCGTAATATGCAGTATATCATTGAAAATACCTTATCATATAGCGTAATATGCAGTGTATCATTGAAAATACCTTATAATATAACGTAATATGTAGTGTATAATTGAAAATACCTTCTAATATATCGTAGTTTATCATTGAAAATACCTTATAATATAACGTAATATGCAGTGTATCATTGAAAATACCTTATAATATAGCGTAATATGCAGTGTATCATTGAAAATACCTTATAATGTAGCGTAATATGCAGTATATCATTGAAAATACCTTATAATATAGCGTAATATGCAGTGTATCATTGAAAATACCTTATAATATAACGTAATATGCAGTGTATCATTGAAAATACCTTACAATATAACGTAATATGCAGTGTATCATTGAAAATACCTTGTAATATAACGTAATATGCAGTGTATCATTGAAAATACCTTATAATATAACGTAATATGCAGTGTAACATTGAAAATACCTTATAATATAACGTAATATGCAGTGTATCATTGAAAATACCTTATAACATATCCTAATATGCAGTGTATCATAGAAAATACCTTATAATATAACGTAATATGCAGTGTATCATTGAAAATACCTTATAATATAACGTAATATGCAGTCTATCATTGAAAATACATTATAATATAACGTAATATGCAGTGTATCATTGAAAATACATTATAATATAACGTAATATGCAGTGTATCATTGAAAATACCTTCTAATATAACGTAATATGCAGTGTATCATTGAAAATGCCTTCTAATATATCGTAGTTTATCATTGAAAATACCTTATAATAGAACGTAATATGCTGTGTATCATTGAAAATACCTTATAATATAACGTAATATGCAGTGTATCATTGAAAATACCATGTAATATAACGTAATATGCAGTGTATCATTGAAAATACCTTATAATATAACGTAATATGCAATGTATCATTGAAAATACCTTATAATATAGCGTAATATGCAGTATATCATTGAAAATACCTTATAATATAGCGTAATATGCAGTGTATCATTGAAAATACCTTATAATATAACGTAATATGCAGTGTATCATTGAAAATACCTTCTAATATATCGTAGTTTATCATTGAAAATACCTTATAATATAACGTAATATGCAGTGTATCATTGAAAATACCTTATAATATAGCGTAATATGCAGTGTATCATTGAAAATACCTTATAATATAACGTAATATGCAGTGTATCATTGAAAATACCTTCTAATATAACGTAATATGCAGTGTATCATTGAAAATACCTTATATCATATCGTAATATGCAGTGTATCATTGAAAATACCTTATAATGTAGCGTAATATGCAGTATATCATTGAAAATACCTTATAATATAGCGTAATATGCAGTGTATCATTGAAAATACCTTATAATATAACGTAATATGCAGTGTATCATTGAAAATACCTTACAATATAATGTAATATGCAGTGTATCATTGAAAATACCTTGTAATATAACGTAATATGCAGTATATCATTGAAAATACATTATAATATAACGTAATATGCAGTGTATCATTGAGAATACCTTATAATATAGCGTAATATGCAGTGTATCATTGAAAATACCTTATAATATAACGTAATATGTAGTGTATCATTGAAAATACCTTCTAATATATCGTAGTTTATCATTGAAAATACCTTATAATATAACGTAATATGCAGTGTATCATTGAAAATACCTTATAATATAGCGTAATATGCAGTGTATCATTGAAAATACCTTATAACATATCCTAATATGCAGTGTATCATTGAAAATACCTTATAATATAGCGTAATATGCAGTATATCATTGAAAATACCTTATAATATAGCGTAATATGGAGTATATCATAGAAAATACCTTATACTATAACGTAATATGCAGTGTATAATTGAAAATACCTTATAATATAATGTAATATACATTGTTTCATTGAAAATACCATGTAATATAACGTAATATACAGTGTATCATTGAAAATACCTTATAACATATCCTAATATGCAGTGTATCATAGAAAATACCTTATAATATAACGTAATATGCAGTGTATCATTGAAAATACCTTATAATATAACGTAATATGCAGTCTATCATTGAAAATACATTATAATATAACGTAATATGCAGTGTATCATTGAAAATACCTTCTAATATAACGTAATATGCAGTGTATCATTGAAAATACCTTATAATATAACGTAATATGCAGTGTATCATTGAAAATACCTTACGATATAACGTAATATGCAGTGTATCATTGAAAATACCTTATATCATATCGTAATATGCAGTGTATCATTGAAAATACCTTATAATGTAGCGTAATATGCAGTATATCATTGAAAATACCTTATAATATAGCGTAATATGCAGTGTATCATTGAAAATACCTTATAATATAACGTAATATGCAGTGTATCATTGAAAATACCTTACAATATAACGTAATATGCAGTGTATCATTGAAAATACCTTGTAATATAACTTAATATGCAGTATATCATTGAAAATACCTTATAATATAACGTAATATGCAGTGTATCATTGAGAATACCTTATAATATAGCGTAATATGCAGTATATCATTGAAAATACCTTATAATATAGCGTAATATGCAGTGTATCATTGAAAATACCTTATAATATAACGTAATATGCAGTGTATCATTGAAAATACCTTATAATATAGCGTAATATGCAGTATATCATTGAAAATACCTTATAATATAGCGTAATATGCAGTGTATCATTGAAAATACCTTATAATATAACGTAATATGTAGTGTATCATTGAAAATACCTTCTAATATATCGTAGTTTATTATTGAAAATACCTTATAATATAACGTAATATGCAGTGTATCATTGAAAATACCTTATAATATAGCGTAATATGCAGTGTATCATTGAAAATACCTTATAACATATCCTAATATGCAGTGTATCATTGAAAATACCTTATAATATAGCGTAATATGCAGTATATCATTGAAAATACCTTATAATATAGCGTAATATGCAGTATATCATAGAAAATACCTTATACTATAACGTAATATGCAGTGTATCATTGAAAATACCTTACAATATAACGTAATATGCAGTGTATCATTGAAAATACCTTGTAATATAACGTAATATGCAGTATATCATTGAAATACCTTATAATATAACGTAATATGCAGTGTATCATTGGAAATACCTTATAATATAGCGTAATATGCAGTATATCATTGAAAATACCTTATCATATAGCGTAATTTGCAGTGTATCATTGAAAATACCTTATAATATAACGTAATATGTAGTGTATAATTGAAAATACCTTCTAATATATCGTAGTTTATCATTGAAAATACCTTATAATATAACGTAATATGCAGTGTATCATTGAAAATACCTTATAATATAGCGTAATATGCAGTGTATCATTGAAAATACCTTATAATGTAGCGTAATATGCAGTATATCATTGAAAATACCTTATAATATAGCGTAATATGCAGTGTATCATTGAAAATACCTTATAATATAACGTAATATGCAGTGTATCATTGAAAATACCTTACAATATAACGTAATATGCAGTGTATCATTGAAAATACCTTGTAATATAACGTAATATGCAGTGTATCATTGAAAATACCTTATAATATAACGTAATATGCAGTGTAACATTGAAAATACCTTATAATATAACGTAATATGCAGTGTATCATTGAAAATACCTTATAACATATCCTAATATGCAGTGTATCATAGAAAATACCTTATAATATAACGTAATATGCAGTGTATCATTGAAAATACCTTATAATATAACGTAATATGCAGTCTATCATTGAAAATACATTATAATATAACGTAATATGCAGTGTATCATTGAAAATACATTATAATATAACGTAATATGCAGTGTATCATTGAAAATACCTTCTAATATAACGTAATATGCAGTGTATCATTGAAAATGCCTTCTAATATATCGTAGTTTATCATTGAAAATACCTTATAATAGAACGTAATATGCTGTGTATCATTGAAAATACCTTATAATATAACGTAATATGCAGTGTATCATTGAAAATACCATGTAATATAACGTAATATGCAGTGTATCATTGAAAATACCTTATAATATAACGTAATATGCAATGTATCATTGAAAATACCTTATAATATAGCGTAATATGCAGTATATCATTGAAAATACCTTATAATATAGCGTAATATGCAGTGTATCATTGAAAATACCTTATAATATAACGTAATATGCAGTGTATCATTGAAAATACCTTCTAATATATCGTAGTTTATCATTGAAAATACCTTATAATATAACGTAATATGCAGTGTATCATTGAAAATACCTTATAATATAGCGTAATATGCAGTGTATCATTGAAAATACCTTATAATATAACGTAATATGCAGTGTATCATTGAAAATACCTTCTAATATAACGTAATATGCAGTGTATCATTGAAAATACCTTATATCATATCGTAATATGCAGTGTATCATTGAAAATACCTTATATCATATCGTAATATGCAGTGTATCATTGAAAATACCTTATAATGTAGCGTAATATGCAGTATATCATTGAAAATACCTTATAATATAGCGTAATATGCAGTGTATCATTGAAAATACCTTATAATATAACGTAATATGCAGTGTATCATTGAAAATACCTTACAATATAACGTAATATGCAGTGTATCATTGAAAATACCTTGTAATATAACGTAATATGCAGTATATCATTGAAAATACATTATAATATAACGTAATATGCAGTGTATCATTGAGAATACCTTATAATATAGCGTAATATGCAGTGTATCATTGAAAATACCTTATAATATAACGTAATATGCAGTGTATCATTGAAAATACCATGTAATATAACGTAATATGCAGTGTATCATTGAAAATACCTTCTAATATATCGTAGTTTATCATTGAAAATACCTTATAATATAACGTAATATGCAGTGTATCATTGAAAATACCTTATAATATAACGTAATATGTAGTGTATCATTGAAAATACCTTCTAATATATCGTAGTTTATCATTGAAAATACCTTATAATATAACGTAATATGCAGTGTATCATTGAAAATACCTTATAATATAGCGTAATATGCAGTGTATCATTGAAAATACCTTATAACATATCCTAATATGCAGTGTATCATTGAAAATACCTTATAATATAGCGTAATATGCAGTATATCATTGAAAATACCTTATAATATAGCGTAATATGCAGTATATCATAGAAAATACCTTATACTATAACGTAATATGCAGTGTATAATTGAAAATACCTTATAATATAATGTAATATACATTGTTTCATTGAAAATACCATGTAATATAACGTAATATACAGTGTATCATTGAAAATACCTTATAACATATCCTAATATGCAGTGTATCATAGAAAATACCTTATAATATAACGTAATATGCAGTGTATCATTGAAAATACCTTATAATATAACGTAATATGCAGTCTATCATTGAAAATACATTATAATATAACGTAATATGCAGTGTATCATTGAAAATACCTTCTAATATAACGTAATATGCAGTGTATCATTGAAAATACCTTATAATATAACGTAATATGCAGTGTATCATTGAAAATACCTTACGATATAACGTAATATGCAGTGTATCATTGAAAATACCTTATATCATATCGTAATATGCAGTGTATCATTGAAAATACCTTATAATGTAGCGTAATATGCAGTATATCATTGAAAATACCTTA
>CAKAJI010000101.1:0-18818 GCA_916610255.1 Lasioglossum lativentre | reverse complement strand
ACCTTATAACATATCGTAATTTGTAGTGTATCTTTGAAAATACCTTATAATATAGCCTAATATCCAGTGTATCATTGAAAATACCTTATAATATAACGTAATATGCAGTGTATCATTGAAAATACCTTATAATATAACGTAATATGCAGTGTATCATTGAAAATAACTTACGATATAACGTAATATGCAGTGTATCATTGAAAATACCTTATAATATAACGTAATATGCAGTGTATCATTGAAAATAACTTACGATATAACGTAATATGCAGTGTATCATTGAAAATACCTTACGATATAAACGTAATATGCAGTGTATCATTGAAAATACCGTATATCATATCGTAATATATAGTGTATCATTGAAAATACCTTATAATATAACGTAATATGCAGTGTATCATTGAAAATACCTTCTAATATATCGTAGTTTATCATTGAAAATACCTTATAATATAACGTAATATGCAGTGTATCATTGAAAATACCTTATAATATAACGTAATATACAGTGTATCATTGAAAATACCTTATAACATATCGTAATATGCAGTGTATCATTGAAAATACCTTATAATATAACGTAATATGCAGTGTATCATTGAAAATACCTTATAACATATCGTAATATGCAGTGTATCATAGAAAATACCATGTAATATAACGTAATATGCAGTGTATCATTGAAAATACCTTATAACATATCCTAATATGCAGTGTATCATAGAAAATACCTTATAATATAACGTAATATGCAGTGTATCATTGAAAATACCTTATAATATAACGTAATATGCAGTGTATCATTGAAAATACCTTATAACATATCGTAATTTTGTAGTGTATCTTTGAAAATACCTGATAATATAACGTAATATGCAGTGTATCATTGAAAATACCTTATAACATATCGTAATTTGTAGTGTATCTTTGAAAATACCTTATAATATAACGTAGTTTATAATTGAAAATACCTTATAATATAACGTAATATGCAGTGTATCATTGAAAATACCTTATAACATATCGTAATTTGTAGTGTATCTTTGAAAATACCTTACGATATAACGTAATATGCAGTGTATCATTGAAAATACCTTATAATATAACGTAATATGCAGTGTATCATTGAATATACCTTATAATATAACGTAATATGCAGTGTATCATTGAAAATACCTTATAATATAACGTAATATGCAGTGTATCATTGAAAATACCTTATAATATAACGTAATATGCAGTGTATCATTGAATATACCTTATAATATAACGTAATATGCAGTGTATCATTGAAAATACCTTATAACATATCGTAATTTGTAGTGTATCTTTGAAAATACCTTATAATATAACGTAATATGCAGTGTATCATTGAAAATACCTTATAACATATCGTAATTTGTAGTGCATCTTTGAAAATACCTTATAATATAACGTAGTTTATAATTGAAAATACCTTATAATATAACGTAATATGCAGTGTATCATTGAAAATACCTTATAATATAGCGTAATATCCTGTGTATCATTGAAAATACCTTATAATATAACGTAATATGCAGTGTATCATTGAAAATACCTTATAATATAACGTAATATGCAGTGTATCATTGAAAATAACTTACGATATAACGTAATATGCAGTGTATCATTGAAAATACCTTATAATATAACGTAATATGCAGTGTATCATTGAAAATACCTTATAATATAACGTAATATACAGTGTATCATTGAAAATACCTTATAATATAACGTAATATGCAGTGTATCATTGAAAATACCTTATAATATAACGTAATATGCAGTGTATCATTGAATATACCTTATAATATAACGTAATATGCAGTGTATCATTGAAAATACCATATAATATAACGTAATATGCAGTGTATCATTGAAAATACCTTATAATATAACGTAATATGCAGTGTATCATAGAAAATACCATGTAATATAACGTAATATGCAGTGTAGCATTGAAAATACCTTATAACATATCCTAATATGCAGTGTATCATAGAAAATACCTTATAATATAACGTAATATGCAGTGTATCATTGAAAATACCTTATAATATAACGTAATATGCAGTGTATCATTGAAAATAACTTACGATATAACGTAATATGCAGTGTATCATTGAAAATACCTTACGATATAACGTAATATGCAGTGTATCATTGAAAATACCGTATATCATATCGTAATATATAGTGTATCATTGAAAATACCTTATAATATAACGTAATATGCAGTGTATCATTGAAAATACCTTATAATATAACGTAATATGCAGTGTATCATTGAAAATACCTTATAACATATCGTAATTTGTAGTGTATCTTTGAAAATACCTTATAATATAACGTAGTTTATAATTGAAAATACCTTATAATATAACGTAATATGCAGTGTATCATTGAAAATACCTTATAACATATCGTAATTTGTAGTGTATCTTTGAAAATACCTTACGATATAACGTAATATGCAGTGTATCATTGAAAATACCTTATAATATAACGTAATATGCAGTGTATCATTGAATATACCTTATAATATAACGTAATATGCAGTGTATCATTGAAAATACCTTATAATATAACGTAATATGCAGTGTATCATTGAAAATACCTTATAATATAACGTAATATGCAGTGTATCATTGAATATACCTTATAATATAACGTAATATGCAGTGTATCATTGAAAATACCTTATAACATATCGTAATTTGTAGTGTATCTTTGAAAATACCTTATAATATAACGTAATATGCAGTGTATCATTGATAATACCTTATAACATATCGTAATTTGTAGTGCATCTTTGAAAATACCTTATAATATAACGTAGTTTATAATTGAAAATACCTTATAATATAACGTAATATGCAGTGTATCATTGAAAATACCTTATAATATAGCGTAATATCCTGTGTATCATTGAAAATACCTTATAATATAACGTAATATGCAGTGTATCATTGAAAATACCTTATAATATAACGTAATATGCAGTGTATCATTGAAAATAACTTACGATATAACGTAATATGCAGTGTATCATTGAAAATACCTTATAATATAACGTAATATGCAGTGTATCATTGAAAATACCTTATAATATAACGTAATATACAGTGTATCATTGAAAATACCTTATAATATAACGTAATATGCAGTGTATCATTGAAAATACCTTATAATATAACGTAATATGCAGTGTATCATTGAATATACCTTATAATATAACGTAATATGCAGTGTATCATTGAAAATACCATATAATATAACGTAATATGCAGTGTATCATTGAAAATACCTTATAATATAACGTAATATGCAGTGTATCATAGAAAATACCATGTAATATAACGTAATATGCAGTGTAGCATTGAAAATACCTTATAACATATCCTAATATGCAGTGTATCATAGAAAATACCTTATAATATAACGTAATATGCAGTGTATCATTGAAAATACCTTATAATATAACGTAATATGCAGTGTATCATTGAAAATAACTTACGATATAACGTAATATGCAGTGTATCATTGAAAATACCTTACGATATAACGTAATATGCAGTGTATCATTGAAAATACCGTATATCATATCGTAATATATAGTGTATCATTGAAAATACCTTATAATATAACGTAATATGCAGTGTATCATTGAAAATACCTTATAATATAACGTAATATGCAGTGTATCATTGAATATACCTTACGATATAACGTAATATGCAGTGTATCATTGAAAATACCGTATATCATATCGTAATATATAGTGTATCATTGAAAATACCTTATAATATAACGTAATATGCAGTGTATCATTGAAAATACCTTATAATATAACGTAATATGCAGTGTATCATAGAAAATACCATGTAATATAACGTAATATACAGTGTATCATTGAAAATACCTTATAATATAACGTAATATGCAGTGTATCATTGAAAATACCTTATAATATAACGTAATATGCAGTGTATCATTGAATATACCTTATAATATAACGTAATATGCAGTGTATCATTGAAAATACCTTATAATATAACGTAATATGCAGTGTATCATTGAAAAATACCTTATAATATAACGTAATATGCAGTGTATCATAGAAAATACCATGTAATATAACGTAATATGCAGTGTATCATTGAAAATACCTTATAACATATCCTAATATGCAGTGTATCATAGAAAATACCTTATAATATAAAACGTATTAATTATGCAGTGTATCATTGAAAATACCTTATAATATAACGTAATATGCAGTGTATCATTGAAAATACCTTATAACATATCGTAATTTGTAGTGTATCTTTGAAAATACCTTATAATATAACGTAATATGCAGTGTATCATTGAAAATACCTTATAACATATCGTAATTTGTAGTGTATCTTTGAAAATACCTTATAATATAACGTAGTTTATCATTGAAAATACCTTATAATATAACGTAATATGCAGTGTATCATTGAAAATACCTTATAATATAGCGTAATATCCTGTGTATCATTGAAAATACCTTATAATATAACGTAATATGCAGTGTATCATTGAAAATACCTTATAATATAACGTAATATGCAGTGTATCATTGAAAATAACTTACGATTATAACGTAATATGCAGTGTATCATTGAAAATACCTTATAATATAACGTAATATGCAGTGTATCATTGAAAATACCTTATAATATAACGTAATATACAGTGTATCATTGAAAATACCTTATAATATAACGTAATATACAGTGTATCATTGAAAATACCTTATAATATAACGTAATATGCAGTGTATCATTGAAAATACCTTATAATATAACGTAATATGCAGTGTATCATTGAATATACCTTATAATATAACGTAATATGCAGTGTATCATTGAAAAATACCATATAATATAACGTAATATGCAGTGTATCATTGAAAATACCTTATAATATAACGTAATATGCAGTGTATCATTGAATATACCTTATAATATAACGTAATATGCAGTGTATCATTGAAAATACCTTATAATATAACGTAATATGCAGTGTATCATTGAAAATACCTTATAATATAACGTAATATGCAGTGTATCATAGAAAATACCATGTAATATAACGTAATATGCAGTGTATCATTGAAAATACCTTATAACATATCCTAATATGCAGTGTATCATAGAAAATACCTTATAATATAACGTAATATGCAGTGTATCATTGAAAATACCTTATAATATAACGTAATATGCAGTGTATCATTGAAAATACCTTATAACATATCGTAATTTGTAGTGTATCTTTGAAAATACCTGATAATATAACGTAATATGCAGTGTATCATTGAATATACCTTATAATATAACGTAATATGCAGTGTATCATTGAAAATACCATATAATATAACGTAATATGCAGTGTATCATTGAAAATACCTTATAATATAACGTAATATGCAGTGTATCATTGAAAATACCTTCTAATATATCGTAGTTTATAATTGAAAATACCTTATAATATAACGTAATATGCAGTGTATCATTGAAAATACCTTATAATATAACGTAATATGCAGTGTACCATTGAAAATACCTTATAACATATCGTAATTTGTAGTGTATCTTTGAAAATACCTTATAATATAGCCTAATATCCAGTGTATCATTGAAAATACCTTATAATATAACGTAATATGCAGTGTATCATTGAAAATACCTTACGATATAACGTAGTTTATAATTGAAAATACCTTATAATATAACGTAATATGCAGTGTATCATTGAAAATACCTTATAATATAGCGTAATATCCTGTGTATCATTGAAAATACCTTATAATATAACGTAATATGCAGTGTATCATTGAAAATACCTTATAATATAACGTAATATGCAGTGTATCATTGAAAATAACTTACGATATAACGTAATATGCAGTGTATCATTGAAAATACCTTATAATATAACGTAATATGCAGTGTATCATTGAAAATAACTTACGATATAACGTAATATGCAGTGTATCATTGAAAATACCTTACGATATAACGTAATATGCCAGTGTATCATTGAAAATACCGTATATCATATCGTAATATATAGTGTATCATTGAAAATACCTTATAATATAACGTAATATGCAGTGTATCATTGAAAATACCTTCTAATATATCGTAGTTTATCATTGAAAATACCTTATAATATAACGTAATATGCAGTGTATCATTGAAAATACCTTATAATATAACGTAATATACAGTGTATCATTGAAAATACCTTATAACATATCGTAATATGCAGTGTATCATTGAAAATACCTTATAATATAACGTAATATGCAGTGTATCATTGAAAATACCTTATAACATATCGTAATTTGTAGTGTATCTTTGAAAATACCTTATAATATAACGTAATATGCAGTGTATCATTGAAAATACCTTATAATATAACGTAATATGCAGTGTATCATTGAATATACCTTATAATATAACGTAATATGCAGTGTATCATTGAAAATACCTTATAATATAACGTAATATGCAGTGTATCATTGAAAATACCTTATAATATAACGTAATATGCAGTGTATCATAGAAAATACCATGTAATATAACGTAATATGCAGTGTATCATTGAAAATACCTTATAACATATCCTAATATGCAGTGTATCATAGAAAATACCTTATAATATAACGTAATATGCAGTGTATCATTGAAAATACCTTATAATATAACGTAATATGCAGTGTATCATTGAAAATACCTTATAACATATCGTAATTTGTAGTGTATCTTTGAAAATACCTGATAATATAACGTAATATGCAGTGTATCATTGAAAATACCTTATAACATATCGTAATTTGTAGTGTATCTTTGAAAATACCTTATAATATAACGTAGTTTATAATTGAAAATACCTTATAATATAACGTAATATGCAGTGTATCATTGAAAATACCTTATAATATAGCGTAATATCCTGTGTATCATTGAAAATACCTTATAATATAACGTAATATGCAGTGTATCATTGAAAATACCTTATAATATAACGTAATATGCAGTGTATCATTGAAAATAACTTACGATATAACGTAATATGCAGTGTATCATTGAAAATACCTTATAATATAACGTAATATGCAGTGTATCATTGAAAATACCTTATAATATAACGTAATATACAGTGTATCATTGAAAATACCTTATAATATAACGTAATATACAGTGTATCATTGAAAATACCTTATAATATAACGTAATATGCAGTGTATCATTGAAAATACCTTATAATATAACGTAATATGCAGTGTATCATTGAAAATACCTTATAATATAACGTAATATGCAGTGTATCATAGAAAATACCATGTAATATAACGTAATATGCAGTGTATCATTGAAAATACCTTATAACATATCCTAATATGCAGTGTATCATAGAAAATACCTTATAATATAACGTAATATGCAGTGTATCATTGAAAATACCTTATAATATAACGTAATATGCAGTGTATCATTGAAAATACCTTATAACATATCGTAATTTGTAGTGTATCTTTGAAAATACCTGATAATATAACGTAATATGCAGTGTATCATTGAAAATACCTTATAACATATCGTAATTTGTAGTGTATCTTTGAAAATACCTTATAATATAACGTAATATGCAGTGTATCATTGAAAATACCTTATAATATAACGTAATATGCAGTGTATCATTGAAAATAACTTACGATATAACGTAATATGCAGTGTATCATTGAAAATACCTTACGATATAACGTAATATGCAGTGTATCATTGAAAATACCGTATATCATATCGTAATATATAGTGTATCATTGAAAATACCTTATAATATAACGTAATATGCAGTGTATCATTGAAAATACCTTCTAATATATCGTAGTTTATCATTGAAAATACCTTATAATATAACGTAATATGCAGTGTATCATTGAAAATACCTTATAATATAACGTAATATACAGTGTATCATTGAAAATACCTTATAACATATCGTAATATGCAGTGTATCATTGAAAATACCTTATAACATATCGTAATTTGTAGTGTATCTTTGAAAATACCTTATAATATAACGTAATATGCAGTGTATCATTGAAAATACCTTATAATATAACGTAATATGCAGTGTATCATAGAAAATACCATGTAATATAACGTAATATACAGTGTATCATTGAAAATACCTTATAATATAACGTAATATGCAGTGTATCATTGAAAATACCTTATAATATAACGTAATATGCAGTGTATCATTGAAAATACCTTATATCATATCGTAATATGCAGTGTATCATTGAAAATACCTTATAATATAACGTAATATGCAGTGTATCATTGAAAATACCTTATAACATATCGTAATTTGTAGTGTATCTTTGAAAATACCTTATAATATAACGTAATATGCAGTGTATCATTGAAAAATACCTTATAATATAACGTAATATGCAGTGTATCATAGAAAATACCATGTAATATAACGTAATATACAGTGTATCATTGAAAATACCTTATAATATAACGTAATATGCAGTGTATCATAGAAAATACCATGTAATATAACGTAATATACAGTGTATCATTGAAAATACCTTATAATATAACGTAATATGCAGTGTATCATTGAAAATACCTTATAATATAACGTAATATGCAGTGTATCATTGAATATACCTTATAATATAACGTAATATGCAGTGTATCATTGAAAATACCTTATAATATAACGTAATATGCAGTGTATCATTGAAAATACCTTCTAATATATCGTAGTTTATCATTGAAAATACCTTATAATATAACGTAATATGCAGTGTATCATTGAAAATACCTTATAATATAACGTAATATGCAGTGTACCATTGAAAATACCTTATAACATATCGTAATTTGTAGTGTATCTTTGAAAATACCTTATAATATAGCGTAATATCCAGTGTATCATTGAAAATACCTTATAATATAACGTAATATGCAGTGTATCATTGAAAATACCTTGCGATATAACGTAGTTTATAATTGAAAATACCTTATAATATAACGTAATATGCAGTGTATCATAGAAAATACCATGTAATATAACGTAATATACAGTGTATCATTGAAAATACCTTTTAATATAACGTAATATGCAGTGTATCATTGAAAATACCTTATAATATAACGTAATATGCAGTGTATCATTGAAAATACCTTCTAATATATCGTAGTTTATCATTGAAAATACCTTATAATATAACGTAATATGCAGTGTATCATTGAAAATACCTTATAATATAACGTAATATGCAGTGTACCATTGAAAATACCTTATAACATATCGTAATTTGTAGTGTATCTTTGAAAATACCTTATAATATAGCGTAATATCCAGTGTATCATTGAAAATACCTTATAATATAACGTAATATGCAGTGTATCATTGAAAATACCTTACGATATAACGTAGTTTATAATTGAAAATACCTTATAATATAACGTAATATGCAGTGTATCATTGAAAATACCTTATAATATAGCGTAATATCCTGTGTATCATTGAAAATACCTTATAATATAACGTAATATGCAGTGTATCATTGAAAATACCGTATATCATATCGTAATATATAGTGTATCATTGAAAATACCTTATAATATAACGTAATATGCAGTGTATCATTGAAAATACCTTATATCATATCGTAATATGCAGTGTATCATTGAAAATACCTTATAATATAACGTAATATGCAGTGTATCATTGAAAATACCTTATAACATATCGTAATTTGTAGTGTATCTTTGAAAATACCTTATAATATAACGTAATATGCAGTGTATCATTGAAAATACCTTATAATATAACGTAATATGCAGTGTATCATAGAAAATACCATGTAATATAACGTAATATACAGTGTATCATTGAAAATACCTTTTAATATAACGTAATATGCAGTGTATCATTGAAAATACCTTATAATATAACGTAATATGCAGTGTATCATTGAATATACCTTATAATATAACGTAATATGCAGTGTATCATTGAAAATACCTTATAATATAACGTAATATGCAGTGTATCATTGAAAATACCTTCTAATATATCGTAGTTTATCATTGAAAATACCTTATAATATAACGTAATATGCAGTGTATCATTGAAAATACCTTATAATATAACGTAATATGCAGTGTATCATTGAAAATACCTTATAATATAACGTAATATATAGTGGATCATTGAAAATACCTTATAATATAACGTAATATGCAGTGTATCATTGAAAATACCTTACGATATAACGTAATATGCAGTGTATCATTGAAAATACCTTATATCATATCGTAATATGCAGTGTATCATTGAAAATACCTTATAATATAACGTAATATGCAGTGTATCATTGAAAATACCTTATAATATAACGTACTATGCAGTGTATCATTGAAAATACCTTATAATATAACGTAATATGCAGTGTATCATAGAAAATACCATGTAATATAACGTAATATACAGTGTATCATTGAAAATACCTTATAATATATCGTAGTTTATCATTGAAAATACCTTATAATATATCGTAATATGCAGTGTATCATTGAAAATACCTTATATCATATCGTAATATGCAGTGTATCATTGAAAATACCTTATAATATAACGTAATATGCAGTGTATCATTGAAAATACCTTATAATATAACGTAATATGCAGTGTATCATTGAAAATACCTTATAATATAACGTAATATGAAGTGTATCATTGAAAATACCTTATATCATATCGTAATATGCAGTGTATCATTGAAAATACCTTATAATATAACGTAATATGCAGTGTATCATTGAAAATACCTTATAACATATCGTAATTTGTAGTGTATCTTTGAAAATACCTTATAATATAACGTAATATGCAGTGTATCATTGAAAATACCTTATAATATAACGTAATATGCAGTGTATCATTGAAAACACCTTATAACATATCGTAATTTGTAGTGTATCTTTGAAAATACCTTATAATATAACGTAATATGCAGTGTATCATTGAAAATACCTTATAATATAACGTAATATGCAGTGTATCATTGAAAATACCTTATAATATAACGTAATATGCAGTGTATCATTGAAAACACCTTATAACATATCGTAATTTGTAGTGTATCATTGAAAATACCTTCTAATATATCGTAGTTTATCATTGAAAATACTTTATAATATAACGTAATATGCAGTGTATCATTGAAAATACCTTATAATATAACGTAATATGCAGTGTACCATTGAAAATACCTTATAACATATCGTAATTTGTAGTGTATCTTTGAAAATACCTTATAATATAGCGTAATATCCAGTGTATCATTGAAAATACCTTATAATATAACGTAATATGCAGTGTATCATTGAAAATACCTTGCGATATAACGTAGTTTATAATTGAAAATACCTTATAATATAACGTAATATGCAGTGTATCATTGAAAATACCTTATAATATAGCGTAATATCCTGTGTATCATTGAAAATACCTTATAATATAACGTAATATGCAGTGTATCATTGAAAATACCTTATAATATAACGTAATATGCAGTGTATCATTGAAAATAACTTATGATATAACGTAATATGCAGTGTCTCATTGAAAATACCTTACGATATAACGTAATATGCAGTGTATCATTGAAAATACCGTATATCATATCGTAATATATAGTGTATCATTGAAAATACCTTATAATATAACGTAATATGCAGTGTATCATTGAAAATACCTTCTAATATATCGTAGTTTCTCATTGAAAATACCTTATAATATAACGTAATATGCAGTGTATCATTGAAAATACCTTATAATATAACGTAATATACAGTGTATCATTGAAAATACCTTATAACATATCGTAATATGCAGTGTATCATTGAAAATACCTTATAATATAACGTAATATGCAGTGTATCATTGAAAATACCTTATAACATATCGCAATTTGTAGTGTATCTTTGAAAATACCTTATAATATAACGTAATGTGCAGTGTATCATTGAAAATACCTTATAATATAACGTAATATGCAGTGTATCATAGAAAATACCATGTAATATAACGTAATATACAGTGTATCATTGAAAATACCTTATAATATAACGTAATATGCAGTGTATCATTGAAAATACCTTATAATATAACGTAATATGCAGTGTATCATTGAAAATACCTTATATCATATCGTAATATGCAGTGTATCATTGAAAATACCTTATAATATAACGTAATATGCAGTGTATCATTGAAAACACCTTATAACATATCGTAATTTGTAGTGTATCTTTGAAAATACCTTATAATATAACGTAATATGCAGTGTATCATTGAAAATACCTTATAATATAACGTAATATGCAGTGTATCATAGAAAATACCATGTAATATAACGTAATATACAGTGTATCATTGAAAATACCTTTTAATATAACGTAATATGCAGTGTATCATTGAAAATACCTTATAATATAACGTAATATGCAGTGTATCATTGAAAATACCTTCTAATATATCGTAGTTTATCATTGAAAATACCTTATAATATAACGTAATATGCAGTGTATCATTGAAAATACCTTATAATATAACGTAATATGCAGTGTATCATTGAAAATACCTTATATCATATCGTAATATGCAGTGTATCATTGAAAATACCTTATAATATAACGTAATATGCAGTGTATCATTGAAAATACCTTATAACATATCGTAATTTGTAGTGTATCTTTGAAAATACCTTATAATATAACGTAATATGCAGTGTATCATTGAAAATACCTTATAATATAACGTAATATGCAGTGTATCATTGAAAACACCTTATAACATATCGTAATTTGTAGTGTATCTTTGAAAATACCTTATAATATAACGTAATATGCAGTGTATCATTGAAAATACCTTATAATATAACGTAATATGCAGTGTATCATTGAAAATACCTTATAATATAACGTAATATGCAGTGTATCATTGAAAACACCTTATAACATATCGTAATTTGTAGAGTATCATTGAAAATACCTTCTAATATATCGTAGTTTATCATTGAAAATACCTTATAATATAACGTAATATGCAGTGTATCATTGAAAATACCTTATAATATAACGTAATATGCAGTGTACCATTGAAAATACCTTATAACATATCGTAATTTGTAGTGTATCTTTGAAAATACCTTATAATATAGCGTAATATCCAGTGTATCATTGAAAATACCTTATAATATAACGTAATATGCAGTGTATCATTGAAAATACCTTGCGATATAACGTAGTTTATAATTGAAAATACCTTATAATATAACGTAATATGCAGTGTATCATTGAAAATACCTTATAATATAGCGTAATATCCTGTGTATCATTGAAAATACCTTATAATATAACGTAATATGCAGTGTATCATTGAAAATACCTTATAATATAACGTAATATGCAGTGTATCATTGAAAATAACTTACGATATAACGTAATATGCAGTGTCTCATTGAAAATACCTTACGATATAACGTAATATGCAGTGTATCATTGAAAATACCGTATATCATATCGTAATATATAGTGTATCATTGAAAATACCTTATAATATAACGTAATATGCAGTGTATCATTGAAAATACCTTCTAATATATCGTAGTTTCTCATTGAAAATACCTTATAATATAACGTAATATGCAGTGTATCATTGAAAATACCTTATAATATAACGTAATATACAGTGTATAATTGAAAATACCTTATAACATATCGTAATATGCAGTGTATCATTGAAAATACCTTATAATATAACGTAATATGCAGTGTATCATTGAAAATACCTTATAACATATCGCAATTTGTAGTGTATCTTTGAAAATACCTTATAATATAACGTAATATGCAGTGTATCATTGAAAATACCTTATAATATAACGTAATATGCAGTGTATCATAGAAAATACCATGTAATATAACGTAATATACAGTGTATCATTGAAAATACCTTATAATATAACGTAATATGCAGTGTATCATTGAAAATACCTTATAATATAACGTAATATGCAGTGTATCATTGAAAATACCTTATATCATATCGTAATATGCAGTGTATCATTGAAAATACCTTATAATATAACGTAATATGCAGTGTATCATTGAAAACACCTTATAACATATCGTAATTTGTAGTGTATCTTTGAAAATACCTTATAATATAACGTAATATGCAGTGTATCATTGAAAATACCTTATAATATAACGTAATATGCAGTGTATCATAGAAAATACCATGTAATATAACGTAATATACAGTGTATCATTGAAAATACCTTATAATATAACGTAATATGCAGTGTATCATTGAAAATACCTTATAATATAACGTAATATGCAGTGTATCATTGAAAATACCTTATATCATATCGTAATATGCAGTGTATCATTGAAAATACCTTATAATATAACGTAATATGCAGTGTATCATTGAAAACACCTTATAACATATCGTAATTTGTAGTGTATCTTTGAAAATACCTTATAATATAACGTAATATGCAGTGTATCATTGAAAATACCTTATAATATAACGTAATATGCAGTGTATCATTGAAAATACCTTATAATATAACGTAATATGCAGTGTATCATTGAATATACCTTATAATATAACGTAATATGCAGTGTATCATTGAAAATACCTTATAATATAACGTAATATGCAGTGTATCATTGAAAATACCTTCTAATATATCGTAGTTTATCATTGAAAATACCTTATAATATAACGTAATATGCAGTGTATCATTGAAAATACCTTATAATATAACGTAATATGCAGTGTATCATTGAAAATACCTTATAACATATCGTAATTTGTAGTGTATCTTTGAAAATACCTTATAATATAACGTAATATGAAGTGTATCATTGAAAATACCTTATAACATATCGTAATTTGTAGTGTATCTTTGAAAATACCTTATAATATAGCGTAATATCCAGTGTATCATTGAAAATACCTTATAATATAACGTAATATGCAGTGTATCATTGAAAATACCTTACGATATAACGTAGTTTATAATTGAAAATACCTTATAATATAACGTAATATGCAGTGTATCATTGAAAATACCTTATAATATAGCGTAATATCCTGTGTATCATTGAAAATACCTTATAATATAACGTAATATGCAGTGTATCATTGAAAATACCGTATATCATATCGTAATATGCAGTGTATCATTGAAAATACCTTATAATATAACGTAATATGCAGTGTATCATTGAAAATACCTTATATCATATCGTAATATGCAGTGTATCATTGAAAATACCTATAATATAACGTAATATGCAGTGTATCATTGAAAATACCTTATAACATATCGTAATTTGTAGTGTATCTTTGAAAATACCTTATAATATAACGTAATATGCAGTGTATCATTGAAAATACCTTATAATATAACGTAATATGCAGTGTATCATAGAAAATACCATGTAATATAACGTAATATACAGTGTATCATTGAAAATACCTTTTAATATAACGTAATATGCAGTGTATCATTGAAAATACCTTATAATATAACGTAATATGCAGTGTATCATTGAAAATACCTTATAATATAACGTAATATGCAGTGTATCATTGAAAATACCTTATAATATAACGTAATATGCAGTGTATCATTGAAAATACCTTCTAATATATCGTAGTTTATCATTGAAAATACCTAT
The DNA here is from genome assembly GCA_916610255.1 of Lasioglossum lativentre. Lineage (NCBI taxonomy): Eukaryota > Metazoa > Arthropoda > Insecta > Hymenoptera > Halictidae > Lasioglossum > Lasioglossum lativentre. The sequence goes on along the minus strand of CAKAJI010000101.1, from coordinate 2,958 downwards.
AATATAACGTAATATGCAGTGTATCATTGAAAATACCTTATAATATAACGTAATATATAGTGTATCATTGAAAATACCTTATAATATAACGTAATATGCAGTGTATCATTGAAAATACCTTACGATATAACGTAATATGCAGTGTATCATTGAAAATACCTTATATCATATCGTAATATGCAGTGTATCATTGAAAATACCTTATAATATAACGTAATATGCAGTGTATCATTGAAAATACCTTATAATATAACGTACTATGCAGTGTATCATTGAAAATACCTTATAATATAACGTAATATGCAGTGTATCATAGAAAATACCATGTAATATAACGTAATATACAGTGTATCATTGAAAATACCTTATAATATATCGTAGTTTATCATTGAAAATACCTTATAATATATCGTAATATGCAGTGTATCATTGAAAATACCTTATATCATATCGTAATATGCAGTGTATCATTGAAAATACCTTATAATATAACGTAATATGCAGTGTATCATTGAAAATACCTTATAACATATCGTAATTTGTAGTGTATCTTTGAAAATACCTTATAATATAACGTAATATGAAGTGTATCATGGAAAATACCTTATAACATATCGTAATTTGTAGTGTATCTTTGAAAATACCTTATAATATAACGTAATATGCAGTGTATCATTGAAAATACCTTATAATATAACGTAATATGCAGTGTATCATAGAAAATACCATGTAACATAACGTAATATACAGTGTATCATTGAAAATACCTTATAATATAACGTAATATGCAGTGTATCATTGAAAATACCTTATAATATAACGTAATATGCAGTGTATCATTGAAAATACCTTATATCATATCGTAATATGCAGTGTATCATTGAAAATACCTTATAATATAACGTAATATGCAGTGTATCATTGAAAATACCTTATAACATATCGTAATTTGTAGTGTATCTTTGAAAATACCTTATAATATAACGTACTATGCAGTGTATCATTGAAAATACCTTATAATATAACGTAATATGCAGTGTATCATAGAAAATACCATGTAATATAACGTAATATACAGTGTATTATTGAAAATACCTTATAATATAACGTAATATGCAGTGAATCATTGAAAATACCTTATAATATAACGTACTATGCAGTGTATCATTGAAAATACCTTATAATATAACGTAATATGCAGTGTATCATAGAAAATACCATGTAATATAACGTAATATACAGTGTATCATTGAAAATACCTTATAATATATCGTAGTTTAACATTGAAAATACCTTATAATATATCGTAATATGCAGTGTATCATTGAAAATACCTTATATCATATCGTAATATGCAGTGTATCATTGAAAATACCTTATAATATAACGTAATATGCAGTGTATCATTGAAAATACCTTATAACATATCGTAATTTGTAGTGTATCTTTGAAAATACCTTATATCATATCGTAATATGCAGTGTATCATTGAAAATACCTTATAATATAACGTAATATGCAGTGTATCATTGAAAATACCTTATAACATATCGTAATTTGTAGTGTATCTTTGAAAATACCTTATAATATAACGTAATATGCAGTGTATCATTGAAAATACCTTATAATATAACGTAATATGCAGTGTATCATAGAAAATACCATGTAATATAACGTAATATACAGTGTATCATTGAAAATACCTTTTAATATAACGTAATATGCAGTGTATCATTGAAAATACCTTATAATATAACGTAATATGCAGTGTATCATTGAATATACCTTATAATATAACGTAATATACAGTGTATCATTGAAAATACCTTATAATATAACGTAATATGCAGTGTATCATTGAAAATACCTTCTAATATATCGTAGTTTATCATTGAAAATACCTTATAATATAACGTAATATGCAGTGTATCATTGAAAATACCTTATAATATAACGTAATATGCAGTGTATCATTGAAAATACCTTATAATATAACGTAATATATAGTGGATCATTGAAAATACCTTATAATATAACGTAATATGCAGTGTATCATTGAAAATACCTTACGATATAACGTAATATGCAGTGTATCATTGAAAATACCTTATATCATATCGTAATATGCAGTGTATCATTGAAAATACCTTATGATATAACGTAATATGCAGTGTATCATTGAAAATACCTTATAATATAACGTACTATGCAGTGTATCATTGAAAATACCTTATAATATAACGTAATATGCAGTGTATCATAGAAAATACCATGTAATATAACGTAATATACAGTGTATCATTGAAAATACCTTATAATATATCGTAGTTTATCATTGAAAATACCTTATAATATATCGTAATATGCAGTGTATCATTGAAAATACCTTATATCATATCGTAATATGCAGTGTATCATTGAAAATACCTTATAATATAACGTAATATGCAGTGTATCATTGAAAATACCTTATAATATAACGTAATATGCAGTGTATCATTGAAAATACCTTATAATATAACGTAATATGAAGTGTATCATTGAAAATACCTTATATCATATCGTAATATGCAGTGTATCATTGAAAATACCTTATAATATAACGTAATATGCAGTGTATCATTGAAAATACCTTATAACATATCGTAATTTGTAGTGTATCTTTGAAAATACCTTATAATATAACGTAATATGCAGTGTATCATTGAAAATACCTTATAATATAACGTAATATGCAGTGTATCATTGAAAACACCTTATAACATATCGTAATTTGTAGTGTATCTTTGAAAATACCTTATAATATAACGTAATATGCAGTGTATCATTGAAAATACCTTATAATATAACGTAATATGCAGTGTATCATTGAAAATACCTTATAATATAACGTAATATGCAGTGTATCATTGAAAACACCTTATAACATATCGTAATTTGTAGTGTATCATTGAAAAT
>CAKAJI010000100.1:0-199890 GCA_916610255.1 Lasioglossum lativentre | reverse complement strand
GTATCATTGAAAATACCTTATAATATAACGTAATATGCAGTGTATCATTGAAAATACCTTATGATATATAGTAGTTTACAATTGAAAATATCTTATAATATAACGTAATATGCAGTGTATCATTGAAAATACCTTATAATATAACGGAATATGCAGTGTATCATTGAAAATACCTTATAATATAACGTAATATGCAGTGAATCATTGAAAATACCTTATAATATAACGTAATATGCAGTGTATCTTTGAAAATACCTTATAATATATGGTAATTTGTAGTGTATCAATGAAAGTACCTTATAATATAACGTAATATGCAGTGTATCATTGAAAATACCTTATAATATATCATAATATGCAGTGTATCATTGAAAATACCATATAATATATCGTAATATGCAGTGTATCATTGCAAATACCTTATAATATAACGTAATATGCAGTGTGTCATTGAAAATACCTTATAATATAACGTAATATGCAGTGTATCATTGAAAATACCTTATAATATTTCGTAATATGCAGTGTATCATTGAAAACACCATATAATATATCGTAATATGCAGTGTATCATTGAAAATACCTTATAATATAACGTTATATGCAGTGTATCATTGAAAATACCTTATAATATAACGTAATATGCAGTGTATCATTGAAAATACCTTATGATATATAGTAGTTTACAATTGAAAATACCTTATAATATAACGTAATATGCAGTGTATCATTGAAAATACCTTATAATATTACGTAATATGGAGTGTATCATTGAAAACACCATATAATATATCGTAATATGCAGTGTATCATTGCAAATACCTTATAATATAACGTAATATGCAGTGTATCTTTGAAAATACCTTATAATATATGGTAATTTGTAGTGTATCAATGAAAGTACCTTATAATATAACGTAATATGCAGTGTATCATTGAAAATACCTTATAATATCATAATATGCAGTGTATCATTGAAAATACCATATAATATATCGTAATATGCAGTGTATCATTGCAAATACCTTATAATATAACGTAATATGCAGTGTGTCATTGAAAATACCTTATAATATAACGTAATATGCAGTGTATCATTGAAAATACCTTATAATATTTCGTAATATGCAGTGTATCATTGAAAACACCATATAATATATCGTAATATGCAGTGTATCATTGAAAATACCTTATAATATAACGTTATATGCAGTGTATCATTGAAAATACCTTATAATATAACGTAATATGCAGTGTATCATTGAAAATACCTTATGATATATAGTAGTTTACAATTGAAAATATCTTATAATATAACGTAATATGCAGTGTATCATTGAAAATACCTTATATAATTACGTAATATGGAGTGTATCATTGAAAACACCATATAATATATCGTAATATGCAGTGTATCATTGAAAATACCTTATAATATAACGTTATATGCAGTGTACCATTGAAAATACCTTATAATATAACGTAATATGCAGTGTATCATTGAAAATACCTTATAATATTTAGTAGTTTATCATTGAAAATACCTTATAATATAACGTAATATGCAGTGTATCATTGAAAATACCTTATTATATAACGTAATATGCAGTGTATCATTGAAAATACCTTATAATATAACGTAATATGCAGTGAATCATTGAAAATACCTTATAATATAACGTAATATGCAGTGTATCATTGAAAATACCATATAATATATCGTAATATGCAGTGTATCATTGCAAATACCTTATAATATAACGTAATATGCAGTGTGTCATTGAAAATAAATTATAATATAACGTAATATGCAGTGTATCATTGAAAATACCTTATAATATTTCGTAATATGCAGTGTATCATTGAAAACACCATATAATATATCGTAATATGCAGTGTATCATTGAAAATACCTTATAATATAACGTTATATGCAGTGTATCATTGAAAATACCTTATAAGATATAGTTGCTTATCATTGAAAATACCTTATAATATATAGTAGTTTATCATTGAAAATACCTTATAATATAACGTAATATGCAGTGTATCATTGAAAATACCTTATGATATAACGTATTATGCAGTGTATCATTGAAAATACCTTATGATATATAGTAGTTTACAATTGAAAATACCTTATAATATAACGTAATATGCAGTGTATCATTGAAAATACCTTATAATATTACGTAATATGGAGTGTATCATTTAAAACACCATATAATATATCGTAATATGCAGTGTATCATTGAAAATACCTTATAATATAACGTTATATGCAGTGTATCATTGAAAATACCTTATAATATAACGTAATATGCAGTGTATCATTGAAAATACCTTATAATATAACGTAATATGCAGTGAATCATTGAAAATACCTTATAATATAACGTAATATACAGTGTATCATTGAAAATACCTTATAATATAACGTAATATGCAGTGTATCATTGAAAATACCTTATGATATAACGTATTATGCAGTGTATCATTGAAAATACCTTATGATATATAGTAGTTTACAATTGAAAATACCTTATAATATAACGTAATATGCAGTGTATTATTGAAAATACCTTATAATATTACGTAATATGGAGTGTATCATTGAAAACACCATATAATATATCGTAATATGCAGTGTATCATTGAAAATACCTTATAATATAACGTAATATGCAGTGTATCATTGAAAATACCTTATAAGATATAGTTGCTTATCATTGAAAATACCTTATAATATATAGTAGTTTATCATTGAAAATACCTTATAATATAACGTAATATGCAGTGTATCATTGAAAATACCTTATGATATAACGTATTATGCAGTGTATCATTGAAAATACCTTATGATATATAGTAGTTTACAATTGAAAATACCTTATAATATAACGTAATATGCAGTGTATCATTGAAAATACCTTATAATATAACGTAATATGCAGTGTATCATTGAAAATACCTTATAATATAACGTAATATGCAGTGAATCATTGAAAATACCTTATAATATAACGTAATATGCAGTGTATCTTTGAAAATACCTTATAATATATGGTAATTTGTAGTGTATCAATGAAAGTACCTTATAATATAACGTAATATGCAGTGTATCATTGAAAATACGTTATAATATATCATAATATGCAGTGTATCATTGAAAATACCATATAATATATCGTAATATGCAGTGTATCATTGCAAAAACCTTATAATATAACGTAATATGCAGTGTGTCATTGAAAATACCTTATAATATAACGTTATATGTAGTGTACCATTGAAAATACCTTATAATATAACGTAATATGCAGTGTATCATTGAAAATACCTTATAATATAACGTAATATGCAGTGTATCATTGAAAATACCTTATTATATAACGTAATATGCAGTGTATCATTGAAAATACCTTATAATATAACGTAATATGCAGTGAATCATTGAAAATACCTTATAATATAACGTAATATGCAGTGTATCATTGAAAATACCATATAATATATCGTAATATGCAGTGTATCATTGCAAATACCTTATAATATAACGTAATATGCAGTGTGTCATTGAAAATAAATTATAATATAACGTAATATGCAGTGTATCATTGAAAATACCTTATAATATTTCGTAATATGCAGTGTATCATTGAAAACACCATATAATATATCGTAATATGCAGTGTATCATTGAAAATACCTTATAATATAACGTTATATGCAGTGTATCATTGAAAATACCTTATAATATAACGTAATATGCAGTGTATCATTGAAAATACCTTATAATATTTAGTAGTTTATCATTGAAAATACCTTATATTATATCGTAATATGCAGTTTATCATTGAAAATACCTTATAATATAACGTAATATACAGTGTATCATTGAAAATACCTTATAATATAACGTAATATGCAGTGTATCATTGAAAATACCTTATGATATAACGTATTATGCAGTGTATCATTGAAAATACCTTATGATATATAGTAGTTTACAATTGAAAATACCTTATAATATAACGTAATATGCAGTGTATTATTGAAAATACCTTATAATATTACGTAATATGGAGTGTATCAGTGAAAACACCATATAATATATCGTAATATGCAGTGTATCATTGAAAATACCTTATAATATAACGTAATATGCAGTTTATCATTGAAAATACCTTATAATATAACGTAATATACAGTGTATCATTGAAAATACCTTATAATATAACGTAATATACACTGTATCATTGAAAATACCTTATAATATAACGTAATATGCAGTGTATCATTGAAAATACCTTATAAGATATAGTTGCTTATCATTGAAAATACCTTATAATATATAGTAGTTTATCATTGAAAATACCTTATAATATAACGTAATATGCAGTGTATCATTGAAAATACCTTATGATATAACGTAATATGCAGTGTATCATTGAAAATACCTTATGATATATAGTAGTTTACAATTGAAAATACCTTATAATATAACGTAATATGCAGTGTATCATTGAAAATACCTTATAATATTACGTAATATGGAGTGTATCATTGAAAACACCATATAATATATCGTAATATGCAGTGTATCATTGAAAATACCTTATAATATAACGTTATATGCAGTGTATCATTGAAAATACCTTATAATATAACGTAATATGCAGTGTATCATTGAAAATACCTTATAATATAACGTAATATGCAGTGAATCATTGAAAATACCTTATAATATAACGTAATATGCAGTGTATCATTGAAAATACCATATAATATATCGTAATATGCAGTGTATCATTGCAAATACCTTATAATATAACGTAATATGCAGTGTGTCATTGAAAATAAATTATAATATAACGTAATATGCAGTGTATCATTGAAAATACCTTATAATATTTCGTAATATGCAGTGTATCATTGAAAACACCATATAATATATCGTAATATGCAGTGTATCATTGAAAATACCTTATAATATAACGTTATATGCAGTGTATCATTGAAAATACCTTATAAGATATAGTTGCTTATCATTGAAAATACCTTATAATATATAGTAGTTTATCATTGAAAATACCTTATAATATAACGTAATATGCAGTGTATCATTGAAAATACCTTATGATATAACGTATTATGCAGTGTATCATTGAAAATACCTTATGATATATAGTAGTTTACAATTGAAAATACCTTATAATATAACGTAATATGCAGTGTATCATTGAAAATACCTTATAATATTACGTAATATGGAGTGTATCATTTAAAACACCATATAATATATCGTAATATGCAGTGTATCATTGAAAATACCTTATAATATAACGTTATATGCAGTGTATCATTGAAAATACCTTATAATATAACGTAATATGCAGTGTATCATTGAAAATACCTTATAATATAACGTAATATGCAGTGAATCATTGAAAATACCTTATAATATAACGTAATATACAGTGTATCATTGAAAATACCTTATAATATAACGTAATATGCAGTGTATCATTGAAAATACCTTATGATATAACGTATTATGCAGTGTATCATTGAAAATACCTTATGATATATAGTAGTTTACCATTGAAAATACCTTATAATATAACGTAATATGCAGTGTATTATTGAAAATACCTTATAATATTACGTAATATGGAGTGTATCATTGAAAACACCATATAATATATCGTAATATGCAGTGTATCATTGAAAATACCTTATAATATAACGTAATATGCAGTGTATCATTGAAAATACCTTATAAGATATAGTTGCTTATCATTGAAAATACCTTATAATATATAGTAGTTTATCATTGAAAATACCTTATAATATAACGTAATATGCAGTGTATCATTGAAAATACCTTATGATATAACGTATTATGCAGTGTATCATTGAAAATACCTTATGATATATAGTAGTTTACAATTGAAAATACCTTATAATATAACGTAATATGCAGTGTATCATTGAAAATACCTTATAATATAACGTAATATGCAGTGTATCATTGAAAATACCTTATAATATAACGTAATATGCAGTGTATCATTGAAAATACCTTATAATATAACGTAATATGCAGTGTATCTTTGAAAATACCTTATAATATATGGTAATTTGTAGTGTATCAATGAAAGTACCTTATAATATAACGTAATATGCAGTGTATCATTGAAAATACGTTATAATATATCATAATATGCAGTGTATCATTGAAAATACCATATAATATATCGTAATATGCAGTGTATCATTGCAAAAACCTTATAATATAACGTAATATGCAGTGTGTCATTGAAAATACCTTATAATATAACGTTATATGTAGTGTACCATTGAAAATACCTTATAATATAACGTAATATGCAGTGTATCATTGAAAATACCTTATAATATAACGTAATATGCAGTGTATCATTGAAAATACCTTATTATATAACGTAATATGCAGTGTATCATTGAAAATACCTTATAATATAACGTAATATGCAGTGAATCATTGAAAATACCTTATAATATAACGTAATATGCAGTGTATCATTGAAAATACCATATAATATATCGTAATATGCAGTGTATCATTGCAAATACCTTATAATATAACGTAATATGCAGTGTGTCATTGAAAATAAATTATAATATAACGTAATATGCAGTGTATCATTGAAAATACCTTATAATATTTCGTAATATGCAGTGTATCATTGAAAACACCATATAATATATCGTAATATGCAGTGTATCATTGAAAATACCTTATAATATAACGTTATATGCAGTGTATCATTGAAAATACCTTATAATATAACGTAATATGCAGTGTATCATTGAAAATACCTTATAATATTTAGTAGTTTATCATTGAAAATACCTTATATTATATCGTAATATGCAGTTTATCATTGAAAATACCTTATAATATAACGTAATATGCAGTGTATCATTGAAAATACCTTATAATATAACGTAATATGCAGTGTATCATTGAAAATACCTTATGATATAACGTATTATGCAGTGTATCATTGAAAATACCTTATGATATATAGTAGTTTACAATTGAAAATACCTTATAATATAACGTAATATGCAGTGTATTATTGAAAATACCTTATAATATTACGTAATATGGAGTGTATCAGTGAAAACACCATATAATATATCGTAATATGCAGTGTATCATTGAAAATACCTTATAATATAACGTAATATGCAGTTTATCATTGAAAATACCTTATAATATAACGTAATATACAGTGTATCATTGAAAATACCTTATAATATAACGTAATATACACTGTATCATTGAAAATACCTTATAATATAACGTAATATGCAGTGTATCATTGAAAATACCTTATAAGATATAGTTGCTTATCATTGAAAATACCTTATAATATATAGTAGTTTATCATTGAAAATACCTTATAATATAACGTAATATGCAGTGTATCATTGAAAATACCTTATGATATAACGTATTATGCAGTGTATCATTGAAAATACCTTATGATATATAGTAGTTTACAATTGAAAATACCTTATAATATAACGTAATATGCAGTGTATCATTGAAAATACCTTATAATATTACGTAATATGGAGTGTATCATTGAAAACACCATATAATATATCGTAATATGCAGTGTATCATTGAAAATACCTTATAATATAACGTTATATGCAGTGTATCATTGAAAATACCTTATAATATAACGTAATATGCAGTGTATCATTGAAAATACCTTATAATATAACGTAATATGCAGTGAATCATTGAAAATACCTTATAATATAACGTAATATGCAGTGTATCTTTGAAAATACCTTATAATATATGGTAATTTGTAGTGTATCAATGAAAGTACCTTATAATATAACGTAATATGCAGTGTATCATTGAAAATACCTTATAATATTTCGTAATATGCAGTGTATCATTGAAAACACCATATAATATATCGTAATATGCAGTGTATCATTGAAAATACCTTATAATATAACGTTATATGCAGTGTATCATTGAAAATACCTTATAATATAACGTAATATGCAGTGTATCATTGAAAATACCTTATAATATTTAGTAGTTTATCATTGAAAATACCTTATATTATATCGTAATATGCAGTTTATCATTGAAAATACCTTATAATATAACGTAATATACAGTGTATCATTGAAAATACCTTATAATATAACGTAATATGCAGTGTATCATTGAAAATACCTTATGATATAACGTATTATGCAGTGTATCATTGAAAATACCTTATGATATATAGTAGTTTACAATTGAAAATACCTTATAATATAACGTAATATGCAGTGTATTATTGAAAATACCTTATAATATTACGTAATATGGAGTGTATCATTGAAAACACCATATAATATATCGTAATATGCAGTGTATCATTGAAAATACCTTATAATATAACGTAATATGCAGTTTATCATTGAAAATACCTTATAATATAACGTAATATACAGTGTATCATTGAAAATACCTTATAATATAACGTAATATACACTGTATCATTGAAAATACCTTATAATATAACGTAATATGCAGTGTATCATTGAAAATACCTTATAAGATATAGTTGCTTATCATTGAAAATACCTTATAATATATAGTAGTTTATCATTGAAAATACCTTATAATATAACGTAATATGCAGTGTATCATTGAAAATACCTTATGATATAACGTATTATGCAGTGTATCATTGAAAATACCTTATGATATATAGTAGTTTACAATTGAAAATACCTTATAATATAACGTAATATGCAGTGTATCATTGAAAATACCTTATAATATTACGTAATATGGAGTGTATCATTGAAAACACCATATAATATATCGTAATATGCAGTGTATCATTGAAAATACCTTATAATATAACGTTATATGCAGTGTATCATTGAAAATACCTTATAATATAACGTAATATGCAGTGTATCATTGAAAATACCTTATAATATAACGTAATATGCAGTGTATCATTGAAAACACCATATAATATATCGTAATATGCAGTGTATCATTGAAAATACCTTATAATATAACGTTATATGCAGTGTATCATTGAAAATACCTTATAATATTTCGTAATATGCAGTGTATCATTGAAAACACCATATAATATATCGTAATATGCAGTGTATCATTGAAAATACCTTATAATATAACGTTATATGCAGTGTATCATTGAAAATACCTTATAATATAACGTAATATGCAGTGTATCATTGAAAATACCTTATAATATTTAGTAGTTTATCATTGAAAATACCTTATAATATAACGTAATATGCAGTTTATCATTGAAAATACCTTATAATATAACGTAATATGCAGTTTATCATTGAAAATACCTTATAATATAACGTAATATGCAGTGTATCATTGCAAATACCTTATAATATTTCGCAATATGCAGTGTATCATTGAAAACACCATATAATATATCGTAATATGCAGTGTATCATTGAAAATACCTTATAATATAACGTTATATGCAGTGTATCATTGAAAATACCTTATAATATAACGTAATATGCAGTGTATCATTGAAAATACCTTATGATATAACGTATTATGCAGTGTATCATTGAAAATAACTTATGATATATCGTAATATGCAGTGTATCATTGAAAATACCTTATAATATAACGTTATATGCAGTGTATCATTGAAAATACCTTATAAGATATAGTAGCTTATCATTGAAAATACCTTATAATATATAGTAGTTTATCATTGAAAATACCTTATAATATAACGTAATATGCAGTGTATCATTGAAAATACCTTATGATATAACGTATTATGCAGTGTATCATTGAAAATACCTTATGATATATAGTAGTTTACAATTGAAAATACCTTATAATATAACGTAATATGCAGTTTATCATTGAAAATACCTTATAATATAACGTAATATACAGTGTATCATTGAAAATACCTTATAATATTTCGTAATATGCAGTGTATCATTGAAAACACCATATAATATATCGTAATATGCAGTGTATCATTGAAAATACCTTATAATATTTAGTAGTTTATCATTGAAAATACCTTATAATATAACGTAATATGCAGTTTATCATTGAAAATACCTTATAATATAACGTAATATGCAGTTTATCATTGAAAATACCTTATAATATAACGTAATATGCAGTGTATCATTGCAAATACCTTATAATATTTCGCAATATGCAGTGTATCATTGAAAACACCATATAATATATCGTAATATGCAGTGTATCATTGAAAATACCTTATAATATAACGTTATATGCAGTGTATCATTGAAAATACCTTATAATATAACGTAATATGCAGTGTATCATTGAAAATACCTTATGATATAACGTATTATGCAGTGTATCATTGAAAATAACTTATGATATATCGTAATATGCAGTGTATCATTGAAAATACCTTATAATATAACGTTATATGCAGTGTATCATTGAAAATACCTTATAAGATATAGTAGCTTATCATTGAAAATACCTTTTAATATATAGTAGTTTATCATTGAAAATACCTTATAATATAACGTAATATGCAGTGTATCATTGAAAATACCTTATGATATAACGTATTATGCAGTGTATCATTGAAAATACCTTATGATATATAGTAGTTTACAATTGAAAATACCTTATAATATAACGTAATATGCAGTTTATCATTGAAAATACCTTATAATATAACGTAATATACAGTGTATCATTGAAAATACCTTATAATATTTCGTAATATGCAGTGTATCATTGAAAACACCATATAATATATCGTAATATGCAGTGTATCATTGAAAATACCTTATAATATAACGTTATATGCAGTGTATCATTGAAAATAGCTTATAATATAACGTAATATGCAGTGTATCATTGAAAATACCTTATAATATTTAGTAGTTTATCATTGAAAATACCTTATAATATAACGTAATATGCAGTTTATCATTGAAAATACCTTATAATATAACGTAATATGCAGTTTATCATTGAAAATACCTTATAATATAACGTAATATGCAGTGTATCATTGCAAATACCTTATAATATTTCGTAATATGCAGTGTATCATTGAAAACACCATATAATATATCGTAATATGCAGTGTATCATTGAAAATACCTTATAATATAACGTTATATGCAGTGTATCATTGAAAATACCTTTTAATATAACGTAATATGCAGTGTATCATTGAAAATACCTTATGATATAACGTATTATGCAGTGTATCATTGAAAATAACTTATGATATATAGTAGTTTACAATTGAAAATACCTTATAATATAACGTAATATGCAGTGTATCATTGAAAATACCTTATAATATTACGTAATATGGAGTGTATCATTGAAAACACCATATAATATATCGTAATATGCAGTGTATCATTGAAAATACCTTATAATATAACGTTATATGCAGTGTATCATTGAAAATACCTTATAAGATATAGTAGCTTATCATTGAAAATACCTTTTAATATATAGTAGTTTATCATTGAAAATACCTTATAATATAACGTAATATGCAGTGTATCATTGAAAATACCTTATGATATAACGTATTATGCAGTGTATCATTGAAAATACCTTATGATATATAGTAGTTTACAATTGAAAATACCTTATAATATAACGTAATATGCAGTTTATCATTGAAAATACCTTATAATATAACGTAATATACAGTGTATCATTGAAAATACCTTATAATATAACGTAATATACAGTGTATCATTGAAAATACCTTATAATATAACGTAATATGCAGTGTATCATTGAAAATACCTTATAAGATATAGTAGATTATCATTGAAAATACCTTATAATATATAGTAGTTTATCATTGAAAATACCTTATAATATAACGTAATATGCAGTGTATCATTGAAAATACCTTATGATATAACGTATTATGCAGTGTATCATTGAAAATACCTTATGATATATAGTAGTTTACAATTGAAAATACCTTATAATATAACGTAATATGCAGTGTATCATTGAAAATACCTTATAATATTACGTAATATGGAGTGTATCATTGAAAACACCATATAATATATCGTAATATGCAGTGTATCTTTGAAAATACCTTATAATATTACGTAATATGGAGTGTATCATTGAAAACACCATATAATATATCGTAATATGCTGTGTATCATTGAAAATACCTTATAATATAACGTTATATGCAGTGTATCATTGAAAATACCTTATAATATAACGTAATATGCAGTGTATCATTGAAAATACCTTATAATATTTAGTAGTTTATCATTGAAAATACCTTATAATATAACGTAATATGCAGTGTATCATTGAAAATACCTTATAATATAACGGAATATGCAGTGTATCATTGAAAATACCTTATAATATAACGTAATATGCAGTGAATCATTGAAAATACCTTATAATATAACGTAATATGCAGTGTATCTTTGAAAATACCTTATAATATATGGTAATTTGTAGTGTATCAATGAAAGTACCTTATAATATAACGTAATATGCAGTGTATCATTGAAAATACCTTATAATATATCATAATATGCAGTGTATCATTGAAAATACCATATAATATATCGTAATATGCAGTGTATCATTGCAAATACCTTATAATATAACGTAATATGCAGTGTGTCATTGAAAATACCTTATAATATAACGTAATATGCAGTGTATCATTGAAAATACCTTATAATATTTCGTAATATGCAGTGTATCATTGAAAACACCATATAATATATCGTAATATGCAGTGTATCATTGAAAATACCTTATAATATAACGTTATATGCAGTGTATCATTGAAAATACCTTATAATATAACGTAATATGCAGTGTATCATTGAAAATACCTTATGATATATAGTAGTTTACAATTGAAAATACCTTATAATATAACGTAATATGCAGTGTATCATTGAAAATACCTTATAATATTACGTAATATGGAGTGTATCATTGAAAACACCATATAATATATCGTAATATGCAGTGTATCATTGCAAATACCTTATAATATAACGTAATATGCAGTGTATCATTGAAAATACCTTATAATATATGGTAATTTGTAGTGTATCAATGAAAGTACCTTATAATATAACGTAATATGCAGTGTATCATTGAAAATACCTTATAATATATCATAATATGCAGTGTATCATTGAAAATACCATATAATATATCGTAATATGCAGTGTATCATTGCAAATACCTTATAATATAACGTAATATGCAGTGTGTCATTGAAAATACCTTATAATATAACGTAATATGCAGTGTATCATTGAAAATACCTTATAATATTTCGTAATATGCAGTGTATCATTGAAAACACCATATAATATATCGTAATATGCAGTGTATCATTGAAAATACCTTATAATATAACGTTATATGCAGTGTATCATTGAAAATACCTTATAATATAACGTAATATGCAGTGTATCATTGAAAATACCTTATGATATATAGTAGTTTACAATTGAAAATATCTTATAATATAACGTAATATGCAGTGTATCATTGAAAATACCTTATATAATTACGTAATATGGAGTGTATCATTGAAAACACCATATAATATATCGTAATATGCAGTGTATCATTGAAAATACCTTATAATATAACGTTATATGCAGTGTACCATTGAAAATACCTTATAATATAACGTAATATGCAGTGTATCATTGAAAATACCTTATAATATTTAGTAGTTTATCATTGAAAATACCTTATAATATAACGTAATATGCAGTGTATCATTGAAAATACCTTATTATATAACGTAATATGCAGTGTATCATTGAAAATACCTTATAATATAACGTAATATGCAGTGAATCATTGAAAATACCTTATAATATAACGTAATATGCAGTGTATCATTGAAAATACCATATAATATATCGTAATATGCAGTGTATCATTGCAAATACCTTATAATATAACGTAATATGCAGTGTGTCATTGAAAATAAATTATAATATAACGTAATATGCAGTGTATCATTGAAAATACCTTATAATATTTCGTAATATGCAGTGTATCATTGAAAACACCATATAATATATCGTAATATGCAGTGTATCATTGAAAATACCTTATAATATAACGTTATATGCAGTGTATCATTGAAAATACCTTATAAGATATAGTTGCTTATCATTGAAAATACCTTATAATATATAGTAGTTTATCATTGAAAATACCTTATAATATAACGTAATATGCAGTGTATCATTGAAAATACCTTATGATATAACGTATTATGCAGTGTATCATTGAAAATACCTTATGATATATAGTAGTTTACAATTGAAAATACCTTATAATATAACGTAATATGCAGTGTATCATTGAAAATACCTTATAATATTACGTAATATGGAGTGTATCATTTAAAACACCATATAATATATCGTAATATGCAGTGTATCATTGAAAATACCTTATAATATAACGTTATATGCAGTGTATCATTGAAAATACCTTATAATATACCGTAATATGCAGTGTATCATTGAAAATACCTTATAATATAACGTAATATGCAGTGAATCATTGAAAATACCTTATAATATAACGTAATATGCAGTGTATCATTGAAAATACCTTATGATATAACGTATTATGCAGTGTATCATTGAAAATACCTTATGATATATAGTAGTTTACAATTGAAAATACCTTATAATATAACGTAATATGCAGTGTATCATTGAAAATACCTTATAATATTACGTAATATGGAGTGTATCATTGAAAACACCATATAATATATCGTAATATGCAGTGTATCTTTGAAAATACCTTATAATATTACGTAATATGGAGTGTATCATTGAAAACACCATATAATATATCGTAATATGCAGTGTATCATTGAAAATACCTTATAATATAACGTTATATGCAGTGTATCATTGAAAATACCTTATAATATAACGTAATATGCAGTGTATCATTGAAAATACCTTATAATATTTAGTAGTTTATCATTGAAAATACCTTATAATATAACGTAATATGCAGTGTATCATTGAAAATACCTTATAATATAACGGAATATGCAGTGTATAATTGAAAATACCTTATAATATAACGTAATATGCAGTGAATCATTGAAAATACCTTATAATATAACGTAATATGCAGTGTATCTTTGAAAATACCTTATAATATATGGTAATTTGTAGTGTATCAATGAAAGTACCTTATAATATAACGTAATATGCAGTGTATCATTGAAAATACCTTATAATATATCATAATATGCAGTGTATCATTGAAAATACCATATAATATATCGTAATATGCAGTGTATCATTGCAAATACCTTATAATATAACGTAATCAATGAAAGTACCTTATAATATAACGTTATATGCAGTGTATCATTGAAAATACGTTATAATATATCATAATATGCAGTGTATCATTGAAAATACCATATAATATATCGTAATATGCAGTGTATCATTGCAAAAACCTTATAATATAACGTAATATGCAGTGTGTCATTGAAAATACCTTATAATATAACGTAATATGCAGTGTATCATTGAAAATACCTTATAAGATATAGTTGCTTATCATTGAAAATACCTTATAATATATAGTAGTTTATCATTGAAAATACCTTATAATATAACGTAATATGCAGTGTATCATTGAAAATACCTTATGATATAACGTATTATGCAGTGTATCATTGAAAATACCTTATAATATTACGTAATATGGAGTGTATCATTGAAAACACCATATAATATATCGTAATATGCAGTGTATCTTTGAAAATACCTTATAATATTACGTAATATGGAGTGTATCATTGAAAATACCTTATAATATAACGTAATATGCAGTGTATCATTGAAAATACCTTATAATATTTACTAGTTTATCATTGAAAATACCTTATAATATAACGTAATATGCAGTGTATCATTGAAAATACCTTATAATATAACGGAATATGCAGTGTATCATTGAAAATACCTTATAATATAACGTAATATGCAGTGAATCATTGAAAATACCTTATAATATAACGTAATATGCAGTGTATCTTTGAAAATACCTTATAATATATGGTAATTTGTAGTGTATCAATGAAAGTACCTTATAATATAACGTAATATGCAGTGTATCATTGAAAATACCTTATAATATATCATAATATGCAGTGTATCATTGAAAATACCATATAATATATCGTAATATGCAGTGTATCATTGCAAATACCTTATAATATAACGTAATATGCAGTGTGTCATTGAAAATACCTTATAATATAACGTAATATGCAGTGTATCATTGAAAATACGTTATAATATATCATAATATGCAGTGTATCATTGAAAATACCATATAATATATCGTAATATGCAGTGTATCATTGCAAAAACCTTATAATATAACGTAATATGCAGTGTGTCATTGAAAATACCTTATAATATAACGTAATATGCAGTGTATCATTGAAAATACCTTATAAGATATAGTAGCTTATCATTGAAAATACCTTATAATATATAGTAGTTTATCATTGAAAATACCTTATAATATAACGTAATATGCAGTGTATCATTGAAAATACCTTATGATATAACGTATTATGCAGTGTATCATTGAAAATACCTTATGATATATAGTAGTTTACAATTGAAAATACCTTATAATATAACGTAATATGCAGTGTATCATTGAAAATACCTTATAATATAACGTAATATGCAGTGTATCTTTGAAAATACCTTATAATATATGGTAATTTGTAGTGTATCAATGAAAGTACCTTGTAATATAACGTAATATGCAGTGTATCATTGAAAATACCTTATAATATATCATAATATGCAGTGTATCATTGAAAATACCATATAATATATCGTAATATGCAGTGTATCATTGCAAATACCTTATAATATAACGTAATATGCAGTGTGTCATTGAAAATACCTTATAATATAACGTAATATGCAGTGTATCATTGAAAATACGTTATAATATATCATAATATGCAGTGTATCATTGAAAATACCATATAATATATCGTAATATGCAGTGTATCATTGCAAAAACCTTATAATATAACGTAATATGCAGTGTGTCGTTGAAAATACCTTATAATATAACGTAATATGCAGTGTATCATTGAAAATACCTTATAAGATATAGTTGCTTATCATTGAAAATACCTTATAATATATAGTAGTTTATCATTGAAAATACCTTATAATATAACGTAATATGCAGTGTATCATTGAAAATACCTTATGATATAACGTATTATGCAGTGTATCATTGAAAATACCTTATGATATATAGTAGTTTACAATTGAAAATACCTTATAATATAACGTAATATGCAGTGTATCATTGAAAATACCTTATAATATTACGTAATATGGAGTGTATCATTGAAAACACCATATAATATATCGTAATATGCAGTGTATCATTGAAAATACCTTATAATATAACGTAATATGCAGTGTATCATTGAAAATACCTTATAATATAACGGAATATGCAGTGTATCATTGAAAATACCTTATAATATAACGTAATATGCAGTGAATCATTGAAAATACCTTATAATATAACGTAATATGCAGTGTATCTTTGAAAATACCTTATAATATATGGTAATTTGTAGTGTATCAATGAAAGTACCTTATAATATAACGTAATATGCAGTGTATCATTGAAAATACCTTATAATATATCATAATATGCAGTGTATCATTGAAAATACCATATAATATATCGTAATATGCAGTGTATCATTGCAAATACCTTATAATATAACGTAATATGCAGTGTGTCATTGAAAATACCTTATAATATAACGTAATATGCAGTGTATCATTGAAAATACGTTATAATATATCATAATATGCAGTGTATCATTGAAAATACCATATAATATATCGTAATATGCAGTGTATCATTGCAAAAACCTTATAATATAACGTAATATGCAGTGTGTCATTGAAAATACCTTATAATATAACGTAATATGCAGTGTATCATTGAAAATACCTTATAAGATATAGTTGCTTATCATTGAAAATACCTTATAATATATAGTAGTTTATCATTGAAAATACCTTATAATATAACGTAATATGCAGTGTATCATTGAAAATACCTTATGATATAACGTATTATGCAGTGTATCATTGAAAATACCTTATGATATATAGTAGTTTACAATTGAAAATACCTTATAATATAACGTAATATGCAGTGTATCATTGAAAATACCTTATAATATTACGTAATATGGAGTGTATCATTGAAAACACCATATAATATATCGTAATATGCAGTGTATCATTGAAAATACCTTATAATATAACGTTATATGCAGTGTATCATTGAAAATACCTTATAATATAACGTAATATGCAGTGTATCATTGCAAATACCTTATAATATTTCGTAATATGCAGTGTATCATTGAAAACACCATATAATATATCGTAATATGCAGTGTATCATTGAAAATACCTTATAATATAACGTTATATGCAGTGTATCATTGAAAATACCTTATAATATTTCGTAATATGCAGTGTATCATTGAAAACACCATATAATATATCGTAATATGCAGTGTATCATTGAAAATACCTTATAATATAACGTTATATGCAGTGTATCATTGAAAATACCTTATAATATAACGTAATATGCAGTGTATCATTGAAAATACCTTATAATATTTAGTAGTTTATCATTGAAAATACCTTATAATATAACGTAATATGCAGTTTATCATTGAAAATACCTTATAATATAACGTAATATGCAGTGTATCATTGCAAATACCTTATAATATTTCGTAATATGCAGTGTATCATTGAAAACACCATATAATATATCGTAATATGCAGTGTATCATTGAAAATACCTTATAATATAACGTTATATGCAGTGTATCATTGAAAATACCTTATAATATTTCGTAATATGCAGTGTATCATTGAAAACACCATATAATATATCGTAATATGCAGTGTATCATTGAAAATACCTTATAATATAACGTTATATGCAGTGTATCATTGAAAATACCTTATAATATAACGTAATATGCAGTGTATCATTGAAAATACCTTATAATATTTAGTAGTTTATCATTGAAAATACCTTATAATATAACGTAATATGCAGTTTATCATTGAAAATACCTTATAATATAACGTAATATGCAGTTTATCATTGAAAATACCTTATAATATAACGTAATATGCAGTGTATCATTGCAAATACCTTATAATATTTCGTAATATGCAGTGTATCATTGAAAACACCATATAATATATCGTAATATGCAGTGTATCATTGAAAATACCTTATAATATAACGTTATATGCAGTGTATCATTGAAAATACCTTATAATATAACGTAATATGCAGTGTATCATTGAAAATACCTTATGATATAACGTATTATGCAGTGTATCATTGAAAATAACTTATGATATATCGTAATATGCAGTGTATCATTGAAAATACCTTATAATATAACGTTATATGCAGTGTATCATTGAAAATACCTTATAAGATATAGTAGCTTATCATTGAAAATACCTTTTAATATATAGTAGTTTATCATTGAAAATACCTTATAATATAACGTAATATGCAGTGTATCATTGAAAATACCTTATGATATAACGTATTATGCAGTGTATCATTGAAAATACCTTATGATATATAGTAGTTTACAATTGAAAATACCTTATAATATAACGTAATATGCAGTTTATCATTGAAAATACCTTATAATATAACGTAATATACAGTGTATCATTGAAAATACCTTATAATATTTCGTAATATGCAGTGTATCATTGAAAACACCATATAATATATCGTAATATGCAGTGTATCATTGAAAATACCTTATAATATAACGTTATATGCAGTGTATCATTGAAAATAGCTTATAATATAACGTAATATGCAGTGTATCATTGAAAATACCTTATAATATTTAGTAGTTTATCATTGAAAATACCTTATAATATAACGTAATATGCAGTTTATCATTGAAAATACCTTATAATATAACGTAATATGCAGTTTATCATTGAAAATACCTTATAATATAACGTAATATGCAGTGTATCATTGCAAATACCTTATAATATTTCGTAATATGCAGTGTATCATTGAAAACACCATATAATATATCGTAATATGCAGTGTATCATTGAAAATACCTTATAATATAACGTTATATGCAGTGTATCATTGAAAATACCTTTTAATATAACGTAATATGCAGTGTATCATTGAAAATACCTTATGATATAACGTATTATGCAGTGTATCATTGAAAATACCTTATGATATATAGTAGTTTACAATTGAAAATACCTTATAATATAACGTAATATGCAGTGTATCATTGAAAATACCTTATAATATAACGTAATATGCAGTGAATCATTGAAAATACCTTATAATATAACGTAATATGCAGTGTATCTTTGAAAATACCTTATAATATATGGTAATTTGTAGTGTATCAATGAAAGTACCTTATAATATAACGTAATATGCAGTGTATCATTGAAAATACCTTATAATATATCATAATATGCAGTGTATCATTGAAAATACCATATAATATATCGTAATATGCAGTGTATCATTGCAAATACCTTATAATATAACGTAATATGCAGTGTATCTTTGAAAATACCTTATAATATATGGTAATTTGTAGTGTATCAATGAAAGTACCTTATAATATAACGTAATATGCAGTGTATCATTGAAAATACGTTATAATATATCATAATATGCAGTGTATCATTGAAAATACCATATAACATATCGTAATATGCAGTGTATCATTGCAAAAACCTTATAATATAACGTAATATGCAGTGTGTCATTGAAAATACCTTATAATATAACGTAATATGCAGTGTATCATTGAAAATACCTTATAATATTTCGTAATATGCAGTGTATCATTGAAAACACCATATAATATATCGTAATATGCAGTGTATCATTTAAAATACCTTATAATATAACGTTATATGCAGTGTATCATTGAAAATACCTTATAATATAACGTAATATGCAGTGTATCATTGAAAATACCTTATAATATTTAGTAGTTTATCATTGAAAATACCTTATAATATAACGTAATATGCAGTTTATCATTGAAAATACCTTATAATATAACGTAATATGCAGTGTATCATTGCAAATACCTTATAATATTTCGTAATATGCAGTGTATCATTGAAAACACCATATAATATATCGTAATATGCAGTGTATCATTGAAAATACCTTATAATATAACGTTATATGCAGTGTATCATTGAAAATACCTTATAATATAACGTTATATGCAGTGTATCATTGAAAATACCTTATAATATAACGTAATATGCAGTGTATCATTGAAAATACCTTATGATATAACGTATTATGCAGTGTATCATTGAAAATAACTTATGATATATCGTAATATGCAGTGTATCATTGAAAATACCTTATAATATAACGTTATATGCAGTGTATCATTGAAAATACCTTATAAGATATAGTAGCTTATCATTGAAAATACCTTTTAATATATAGTAGTTTATCATTGAAAATACCTTATAATATAACGTAATATGCAGTGTATCATTGAAAATACCTTATGATATAACGTATTATGCAGTGTATCATTGAAAATACCTTATGATATATAGTAGTTTACAATTGAAAATACCTTATAATATAACGTAATATGCAGTTTATCATTGAAAATACCTTATAATATAACGTAATATACAGTGTATCATTGAAAATACCTTATAATATTTCGTAATATGCAGTGTATCATTGAAAACACCATATAATATATCGTAATATGCAGTGTATCATTGAAAATACCTTATAATATAACGTTATATGCAGTGTATCATTGAAAATAGCTTATAATATAACGTAATATGCAGTGTATCATTGAAAATACCTTATAATATTTAGTAGTTTATCATTGAAAATACCTTATAATATAACGTAATATGCAGTTTATCATTGAAAATACCTTATAATATAACGTAATATGCAGTTTATCATTGAAAATACCTTATAATATAACGTAATATGCAGTGTATCATTGCAAATACCTTATA
This sequence comes from Lasioglossum lativentre, assembly GCA_916610255.1. NCBI lineage: Eukaryota > Metazoa > Arthropoda > Insecta > Hymenoptera > Halictidae > Lasioglossum > Lasioglossum lativentre. The sequence continues at coordinate 177,618 of CAKAJI010000100.1, read as the reverse complement.
ATATTTCGTAATATGCAGTGTATCATTGAAAACACCATATAATATATCGTAATATGCAGTGTATCATTGAAAATACCTTATAATATAACGTTATATGCAGTGTATCATTGAAAATACCTTTTAATATAACGTAATATGCAGTGTATCATTGAAAATACCTTATGATATAACGTATTATGCAGTGTATCATTGAAAATAACTTATGATATATAGTAGTTTACAATTGAAAATACCTTATAATATAACGTAATATGCAGTGTATCATTGAAAATACCTTATAATATTACGTAATATGGAGTGTATCATTGAAAACACCATATAATATATCGTAATATGCAGTGTATCATTGAAAATACCTTATAATATAACGTTATATGCAGTGTATCATTGAAAATACCTTATAAGATATAGTAGCTTATCATTGAAAATACCTTTTAATATATAGTAGTTTATCATTGAAAATACCTTATAATATAACGTAATATGCAGTGTATCATTGAAAATACCTTATGATATAACGTATTATGCAGTGTATCATTGAAAATACCTTATGATATATAGTAGTTTACAATTGAAAATACCTTATAATATAACGTAATATGCAGTTTATCATTGAAAATACCTTATAATATAACGTAATATACAGTGTATCATTGAAAATACCTTATAATATAACGTAATATGCAGTGTATCATTGAAAATACCTTATAATATAACGTAATATGCAGTGTATCATTGAAAATACCTTATAAGATATAGTAGCTTATCATTGAAAATACCTTATAATATATAGTAGTTTATCATTGAAAATACCTTATAATATAACGTAATATGCAGTGTATCATTGAAAATACCTTATGATATAACGTATTATGCAGTGTATCATTGAAAATACCTTATGATATATAGTAGTTTACAATTGAAAATACCTTATAATATAACGTAATATGCAGTGTATCATTGAAAATACCTTATAATATTACGTAATATGGAGTGTATCATTGAAAACACCATATAATATATCGTAATATGCAGTGTATCTTTGAAAATACCTTATAATATTACGTAATATGGAGTGTATCATTGAAAACACCATATAATATATCGTAATATGCTGTGTATCATTGAAAATACCTTATAATATAACGTTATATGCAGTGTATCATTGAAAATACCTTATAATATAACGTAATATGCAGTGTATCATTGAAAATACCTTATAATATATAGTAGTTTATCATTGAAAATACCTTATAATATAACGTAATATGCAGTGTATCATTGAAAATACCTTATAATATAACGGAATATGCAGTGTATCATTGAAAATACCTTATAATATAACGTAATATGCAGTGAATCATTGAAAATACCTTATAATATAACGTAATATGCAGTGTATCTTTGAAAATACCTTATAATATATGGTAATTTGTAGTGTATCAATGAAAGTACCTTATAATATAACGTAATATGCAGTGTATCATTGAAAATACCTTATAATATAACGTAATATGCAGTGTATCATTGAAAATACCTTATAATATTTAGTAGTTTATCATTGAAAATACCTTATAATATAACGTAATATGCAGTGTATCATTGAAAATACCTTATAATATAACGGAATATGCAGTGTATCATTGAAAATACCTTATAATATAACGTAATATGCAGTGTATCATTGAAAATACCTTATAATATAACGTAATATGCAGTGTATCTTTGAAAATACCTTATAATATATGGTAATTTGTAGTGTATCATTGAAAATACCTTATAATATTACGTAATATGGAGTGTATCATTGAAAACACCATATAATATATCGTAATATGCAGTGTATCATTGAAAATACCTTATAATATAACGTAATATGCAGTGTATCTTTGAAAATACCTTATAATATATGGTAATTTGTAGTGTATCAATGAAAGTACCTTATAATATAACGTAATATGCAGTGTATCATTGAAAATACCTTATAATATATCATAATATGCAGTGTATCATTGAAAATACCATATAATATATCGTAATATGCAGTGTATCATTGCAAATACCTTATAATATAACGTAATATGCAGTGTGTCATTGAAAATACCTTATAATATAACGTAATATGCAGTGTATCATTGAAAATACCTTATAATATTTCGTAATATGCAGTGTATCATTGAAAACACCATATAATATATCGTAATATGCAGTGTATCATTGAAAATACCTTATAATATAACGTTATATGCAGTGTATCATTGAAAATACCTTATAATATAACGTAATATGCAGTGTATCATTGAAAATACCTTATGATATATAGTAGTTTACAATTGAAAATATCTTATAATATAACGTAATATGCAGTGTATCATTGAAAATACCTTATATAATTACGTAATATGGAGTGTATCATTGAAAACACCATATAATATATCGTAATATGCAGTGTATCATTGAAAATACCTTATAATATAACGTTATATGCAGTGTACCATTGAAAATACCTTATAATATAACGTAATATGCAGTGTATCATTGAAAATACCTTATAATATATAGTAGTTTATCATTGAAAATACCTTATAATATAACGTAATATGCAGTGTATCATTGAAAATACCTTATTATATAACGTAATATGCAGTGTATCATTGAAAATACCTTATAATATAACGTAATATGCAGTGAATCATTGAAAATACCTTATAATATAACGTAATATGCAGTGTATCATTGAAAATACCATATAATATATCGTAATATGCAGTGTATCATTGCAAATACCTTATAATATAACGTAATATGCAGTGTGTCATTGAAAATAAATTATAATATAACGTAATATGCAGTGTATCATTGAAAATACCTTATAATATTTCGTAATATGCAGTGTATCATTGAAAACACCATATAATATATCGTAATATGCAGTGTATCATTGAAAATACCTTATAATATAACGTTATATGCAGTGTATCATTGAAAATACCTTATAAGATATAGTTGCTTATCATTGAAAATACCTTATAATATATAGTAGTTTATCATTGAAAATACCTTATAATATAACGTAATATGCAGTGTATCATTGAAAATACCTTATGATATAACGTATTATGCAGTGTATCATTGAAAATACCTTATGATATATAGTAGTTTACAATTGAAAATACCTTATAATATAACGTAATATGCAGTGTATCATTGAAAATACCTTATAATATTACGTAATATGGAGTGTATCATTTAAAACACCATATAATATATCGTAATATGCAGTGTATCATTGAAAATACCTTATAATATAACGTTATATGCAGTGTATCATTGAAAATACCTTATAATATAACGTAATATGCAGTGTATCATTGAAAATACCTTATAATATAACGTAATATGCAGTGAATCATTGAAAATACCTTATAATATAACGTAATATGCAGTGTATCATTGAAAATACCTTATGATATAACGTATTATGCAGTGTATCATTGAAAATACCTTATGATATATAGTAGTTTACAATTGAAAATACCTTATAATATAACGTAATATGCAGTGTATCATTGAAAATACCTTATAATATTACGTAATATGGAGTGTATCATTGAAAACACCATATAATATATCGTAATATGCAGTGTATCATTGAAAATACCTTATAATATCACGTAATATGGAGTGTATCATTGAAAACACCATATAATATATCGTAATATGCAGTGTATCATTGAAAATACCTTATAATATAACGTTATATGCAGTGTATCATTGAAAATACCTTATAATATAACGTAATATGCAGTGTATCATTGAAAATACCTTATAATATTTAGTAGTTTATCATTGAAAATACCTTATAATATAACGTAATATGCAGTGTATCATTGAAAATACCTTATAATATAACGGAATATGCAGTGTATCATTGAAAATACCTTATAATATAACGTAATATGCAGTGAATCATTGAAAATACCTTATAATATAACGTAATATGCAGTGTATCTTTGAAAATACCTTATAATATATGGTAATTTGTAGTGTATCAATGAAAGTACCTTATAATATAACGTAATATGCAGTGTATCATTGAAAATACCTTATAATATATCATAATATGCAGTGTATCATTGAAAATACCATATAATATATCGTAATATGCAGTGTATCATTGCAAATACCTTATAATATAACGTAATATGCAGTGTGTCATTGAAAATACCTTATAATATAACGTAATATGCAGTGTATCATTGAAAATACCTTATAATATTTCGTAATATGCAGTGTATCATTGAAAACACCATATAATATATCGTAATATGCAGTGTATCATTGAAAATACCTTATAATATAACGTTATATGCAGTGTATCATTGAAAATACCTTATAATATAACGTAATATACAGTGTATCATTGAAAATACCTTATAATATAACGTAATATGCAGTGTATCATTGAAAATACCTTATAAGATATAGTAGCTTATCATTGAAAATACCTTATAATATATAGTAGTTTATCATTGAAAATACCTTATAATATAACGTAATATGCAGTGTATCATTGAAAATACCTTATGATATAACGTATTATGCAGTGTATCATTGAAAATACCTTATGATATATAGTAGTTTACAATTGAAAATACCTTATAATATAACGTAATATGCAGTGTATCATTGAAAATACCTTATAATATTACGTAATATGGAGTGTATCATTGAAAACACCATATAATATATCGTAATATGCAGTGTATCATTGAAAATACCTTATAATATAACGTTATATGCAGTGTACCATTGAAAATACCTTATAATATAACGTAATATGCAGTGTATCATTGAAAATACCTTATAATATAACGTAATATGCAGTGTATCATTGAAAATACCTTATTATATAACGTAATATGCAGTGTATCATTGAAAATACCTTATAATATAACGTAATATGCAGTGAATCATTGAAAATACCTTATAATATAACGTAATATGCAGTGTATCATTGAAAATACCATATAATATATCGTAATATGCAGTGTATCATTGCAAATACCTTATAATATAACGTAATATGCAGTGTGTCATTGAAAATAAATTATAATATAACGTAATATGCAGTGTATCATTGAAAATACCTTATAATATAACGTAATATGCAGTGTATCTTTGAAAATACCTTATAATATATGGTAATTTGTAGTGTATCAATGAAAGTACCTTATAATATAACGTAATATGCAGTGTATCATTGAAAATACCTTATAATATATCATAATATGCAGTGTATCATTGAAAATACCATATAATATATCGTAATATGCAGTGTATCATTGCAAATACCTTATAATATAACGTAATATGCAGTGTGTCATTGAAAATACCTTATAATATAACGTAATATGCAGTGTATCATTGAAAATACCTTATAATATTTCGTAATATGCAGTGTATCATTGAAAACACCATATAATATATCGTAATATGCAGTGTATCATTGAAAATACCTTATAATATAACGTAATATGCAGTGTATCATTGAAAATACCTTATAATATAACGTAATATACAGTGTATCATTGAAAATACCTTATAATATAACGTAATATGCAGTGTATCATTGAAAATACCTTATAAGATATAGTAGCTTATCATTGAAAATACCTTATAATATATAGTAGTTTATCATTGAAAATACCTTATAATATAACGTAATATGCAGTGTATCATTGAAAATACCTTATGATATAACGTATTATGCAGTGTATCATTGAAAATACCTTATGATATATAGTAGTTTACAATTGAAAATACCTTATAATATAACGTAATATGCAGTGTATCATTGAAAATACCTTATAATATTACGTAATATGGAGTGTATCATTGAAAACACCATATAATATATCGTAATATGCAGTGTATCATTGAAAATACCTTATAATATAACGTTATATGCAGTGTACCATTGAAAATACCTTATAATATAACGTAATATGCAGTGTATCATTGAAAATACCTTATAATATAACGTAATATGCAGTGTATCATTGAAAATACCTTATTATATAACGTAATATGCAGTGTATCATTGAAAATACCTTATAATATAACGTAATATGCAGTGAATCATTGAAAATACCTTATAATATAACGTAATATGCAGTGTATCATTGAAAATACCTTATAATATTACGTAATATGGAGTGTATCATTGAAAACACCATATAATATATCGTAATATGCAGTGTATCATTGAAAATACCTTATTATATAACGTAATATGCAGTGTATCATTGAAAATACCTTATAATATAACGTAATATGCAGTGAATCATTGAAAATACCTTATAATATAACGTAATATGCAGTGTATCATTGAAAATACCATATAATATATCGTAATATGCAGTGTATCATTGCAAATACCTTATAATATAACGTAATATGCAGTGTGTCATTGAAAATAAATTATAATATAACGTAATATGCAGTGTATCATTGAAAATACCTTATAATATTTCGTAATATGCAGTGTATCATTGAAAACACCATATAATATATCGTAATATGCAGTGTATCATTGAAAATACCTTATAATATAACGTTATATGCAGTGTATCATTGAAAATACCTTATAAGATATAGTTGCTTATCATTGAAAATACCTTATAATATATAGTAGTTTATCATTGAAAATACCTTATAATATAACGTAATATGCAGTGTATCATTGAAAATACCTTATGATATAACGTATTATGCAGTGTATCATTGAAAATACCTTATGATATATAGTAGTTTACAATTGAAAATACCTTATAATATAACGTAATATGCAGTGTATCATTGAAAATACCTTATAATATTACGTAATATGGAGTGTATCATTTAAAACACCATATAATATATCGTAATATGCAGTGTATCATTGAAAATACCTTATAATATAACGTTATATGCAGTGTATCATTGAAAATACCTTATAATATAACGTAATATGCAGTGTATCATTGAAAATACCTTATAATATAACGTAATATGCAGTGAATCATTGAAAATACCTTATAATATAACGTAATATGCAGTGTATCATTGAAAATACCTTATGATATAACGTATTATGCAGTGTATCATTGAAAATACCTTATGATATATAGTAGTTTACAATTGAAAATACCTTATAATATAACGTAATATGCAGTGTATCATTGAAAATACCTTATAATATTACGTAATATGCAGTGTATCATTGAAAACACCATATAATATATCGTAATATGCAGTGTATCATTGAAAATACCTTATAATATTACGTAATATGGAGTGTATCATTGAAAACACCATATAATATATCGTAATATGCAGTGTATCATTGAAAATACCTTATAATATAACGTTATATGCAGTGTATCATTGAAAATACCTTATAATATAACGTAATATGCAGTGTATCATTGAAAATACCTTATAATATTTAGTAGTTTATCATTGAAAATACCTTATAATATAACGTAATATGCAGTGTATCATTGAAAATACCTTATAATATAACGGAATATGCAGTGTATCATTGAAAATACCTTATAATATAACGTAATATGCAGTGAATCATTGAAAATACCTTATAATATAACGTAATATGCAGTGTATCTTTGAAAATACCTTATAATATATGGTAATTTGTAGTGTATCAATGAAAGTACCTTATAATATAACGTAATATGCAGTGTATCATTGAAAATACCTTATAATATATCATAATATGCAGTGTATCATTGAAAATACCATATAATATATCGTAATATGCAGTGTATCATTGCAAATACCTTATAATATAACGTAATATGCAGTGTGTCATTGAAAATACCTTATAATATAACGTAATATGCAGTGTATCATTGAAAATACCTTATAATATTTCGTAATATGCAGTGTATCATTGAAAACACCATATAATATATCGTAATATGCAGTGTATCATTGAAAATACCTTATAATATAACGTAATATGCAGTGTATCATTGAAAATACCTTATAATATAACGTAATATACAGTGTATCATTGAAAATACCTTATAATATAACGTAATATGCAGTGTATCATTGAAAATACCTTATAAGATATAGTAGCTTATCATTGAAAATACCTTATAATATATAGTAGTTTATCATTGAAAATACCTTATAATATAACGTAATATGCAGTGTATCATTGAAAATACCTTATGATATAACGTATTATGCAGTGTATCATTGAAAATACCTTATGATATATAGTAGTTTACAATTGAAAATACCTTATAATATAACGTAATATGCAGTGTATCATTGAAAATACCTTATAATATTACGTAATATGGAGTGTATCATTGAAAACACCATATAATATATCGTAATATGCAGTGTATCATTGAAAATACCTTATAATATAACGTTATATGCAGTGTACCATTGAAAATACCTTATAATATAACGTAATATGCAGTGTATCATTGAAAATACCTTATAATATAACGTAATATGCAGTGTATCATTGAAAATACCTTATTATATAACGTAATATGCAGTGTATCATTGAAAATACCTTATAATATAACGTAATATGCAGTGAATCATTGAAAATACCTTATAATATAACGTAATATGCAGTGTATCATTGAAAATACCATATAATATATCGTAATATGCAGTGTATCATTGCAAATACCTTATAATATAACGTAATATGCAGTGTGTCATTGAAAATAAATTATAATATAACGTAATATGCAGTGTATCATTGAAAATACCTTATAATATTTCGTAATATGCAGTGTATCATTGAAAACACCATATAATATATCGTAATATGCAGTGTATCATTGAAAATACCTTATAATATAACGTTATATGCAGTGTATCATTGAAAATACCTTATAATATAACGTAATATGCAGTGTATCATTGAAAATACCTTATAATATTTAGTAGTTTATCATTGAAAATACCTTATATTATAACGTAATATGCAGTTTATCATTGAAAATACCTTATAATATAACGTAATATACAGTGTATCATTGAAAATACCTTATAATATAACGTAATATGCAGTGTATCATTGAAAATACCTTATGATATAACGTATTATGCAGTGTATCATTGGAAATACCTTATGATATATAGTAGTTTACAATTGAAAATACCTTATAATATAACGTAATATGCAGTGTATTATTGAAAATACCTTATAATATTACGTAATATGGAGTGTATAATTGAAAACACCATATAATATATCGTAATATGCAGTGTATCATTGAAAATACCTTATAATATAACGTAATATGCAGTTTATCATTGAAAATACCTTATAATATAACGTAATATACAGTGTATCATTGAAAATACCTTATAATATAACGTAATATGCAGTTTATCATTGAAAATACCTTATAATATAACGTAATATGCAGTGTATCATTGCAAATACCTTATAATATTTCGTAATATGCAGTGTATCATTGAAAACACCATATAATATATCGTAATATGCAGTGTATCATTGAAAATACCTTATAATATAACGTTATATGCAGTGTATCATTGAAAATACCTTATAATATAACGTAATATGCAGTGTATCATTGAAAATACCTTATGATATAACGTATTATGCAGTGTATCATTGAAAATAACTTATGATATATCGTAATATGCAGTGTATCATTGAAAATACCTTATAATATAACCTTATATGCAGTGTATCATTGAAAATACCTTATAAGATATAGTAGCTTATCATTGAAAATACCTTTTAATATATAGTAGTTTATCATTGAAAATACCTTATAATATAACGTAATATGCAGTGTATCATTGAAAATACCTTATGATATAACGTATTATGCAGTGTATCATTGAAAATACCTTATGATATATAGTAGTTTACAATTGAAAATACCTTATAATATAACGTAATATGCAGTTTATCATTGAAAATACCTTATAATATAACGTAATATACAGTGTATCATTGAAAATACCTTATAATATTTCGTAATATGCAGTGTATCATTGAAAACACCATATAATATATCGTAATATGCAGTGTATCATTGAAAATACCTTATAATATAACGTTATATGCAGTGTATCATTGAAAATAGCTTATAATATAACGTAATATGCAGTGTATCATTGAAAATACCTTATAATATTTAGTAGTTTATCATTGAAAATACCTTATAATATAACGTAATATGCAGTTTATCATTGAAAATACCTTATAATATAACGTAATATGCAGTTTATCATTGAAAATACCTTATAATATAACGTAATATGCAGTGTATCATTGCAAATACCTTATAATATTTCGTAATATGCAGTGTATCATTGAAAACACCATATAATATATCGTAATATGCAGTGTATCATTGAAAATACCTTATAATATAACGTTATATGCAGTGTATTATTGAAAATACCTTTTAATATAACGTAATATGCAGTGTATCATTGAAAATACCTTATGATATAACGTATTATGCAGTGTATCATTGAAAATAACTTATGATATATAGTAGTTTACAATTGAAAATACCTTATAATATAACGTAATATGCAGTGTATCATTGAAAATACCTTATAATATAACGTAATATGCAGTGTATCATTGAAAATACCTTATGATATAACGTATTATGCAGTGTATCATTGGAAATACCTTATGATATATAGTAGTTTATCATTGAAAATACCTTATAATATAACGTAATATGCAGTTTATCATTGAAAATACCTTATAATATAACGTAATATGCAGTTTATCATTGAAAATACCTTATAATATAACGTAATATGCAGTGTATCATTGAAAACACCATATAATATATCGTAATATGCAGTGTATCATTGAAAATACCTTATAATATAACGTAATATGCAGTGTATCATTGAAAATACCTTATGATATAACGTATTATGCAGTGTATCATTGAAAATACCTTATGATATATAGTAGTTTACAATTGAAAATACCTTATAATATAACGTAATATGCAGTGTATCATTGAAAATACCTTATAATATTACGTAATATGGAGTGTATCATTGAAAACACCATATAATATATCGTAATATGCAGTGTATCATTGAAAATACCTTATAATATAACGTTATATGCAGTGTACCATTGAAAATACCTTATAATATAACGTAATATGCAGTGTATCATTGAAAATACCTTATAATATAACGTAATATGCAGTGTATCATTGAAAATACCTTATTATATAACGTAATATGCAGTGTATCATTGAAAATACCTTATAATATAACGTAATATGCAGTGAATCATTGAAAATACCTTATAATATAACGTAATATGCAGTGTATCATTGAAAATACCATATAATATATCGTAATATGCAGTGTATCATTGCAAATACCTTATAATATAACGTAATATGCAGTGTGTCATTGAAAATAAATTATAATATAACGTAATATGCAGTGTATCATTGAAAATACCTTATAATATTTCGTAATATGCAGTGTATCATTGAAAACACCATATAATATATCGTAATATGCAGTGTATCATTGAAAATACCTTATAATATAATGTTATATGCAGTGTATCATTGAAAATACCTTATAATATAACGTAATATGCAGTGTATCATTGAAAATACCTTATAATATTTAGTAGTTTATCATTGAAAATACCTTATATTATAACGTAATATGCAGTTTATCATTGAAAATACCTTATAATATAACGTAATATACAGTGTATCATTGAAAATACCTTATAATATAACGTAATATGCAGTGTATCATTGAAAATACCTTATGATATAACGTATTATGCAGTGTATCATTGGAAATACCTTATGATATATAGTAGTTTACAATTGAAAATACCTTATAATATAACGTAATATGCAGTGTATTATTGAAAATACCTTATAATATAACCTTATATGCAGTGTATCATTGAAAATACCTTATAAGATATAGTAGCTTATCATTGAAAATACCTTTTAATATATAGTAGTTTATCATTGAAAATACCTTATAATATAACGTAATATGCAGTGTATCATTGAAAATACCTTATGATATAACGTATTATGCAGTGTATCATTGAAAATACCTTATGATATATAGTAGTTTACAATTGAAAATACCTTATAATATAACGTAATATGCAGTTTATCATTGAAAATACCTTATAATATAACGTAATATACAGTGTATCATTGAAAATACCTTATAATATTTCGTAATATGCAGTGTATCATTGAAAACACCATATAATATATCGTAATATGCAGTGTATCATTGAAAATACCTTATAATATAACGTTATATGCAGTGTATCATTGAAAATAGCTTATAATATAACGTAATATGCAGTGTATCATTGAAAATACCTTATAATATTTAGTAGTTTATCATTGAAAATACCTTATAATATAACGTAATATGCAGTTTATCATTGAAAATACCTTATAATATAACGTAATATGCAGTTTATCATTGAAAATACCTTATAATATATCGTAATATGCAGTGTATCATTGCAAATACCTTATAATATTTCGTAATATGCAGTGTATCATTGAAAACACCATATAATATATCGTAATATGCAGTGTATCATTGAAAATACCTTATAATATAACGTTATATGCAGTGTATCATTGAAAATACCTTTTAATATAACGTAATATGCAGTGTATCATTGAAAATACCTTATGATATAACGTATTATGCAGTGTATCATTGAAAATAACTTATGATATATAGTAGTTTACAATTGAAAATACCTTATAATATAACGTAATATGCAGTGTATCATTGAAAATACCTTATAATATTACGTAATATGGAGTGTATCATTGAAAACACCATATAATATATCGTAATATGCAGTGTATCATTGAAAATACCTTATAATATAACGTTATATGCAGTGTATCATTGAAAATACCTTATAAGATATAGTAGCTTATCATTGAAAATACCTTTTAATATATAGTAGTTTATCATTGAAAATACCTTATAATATAACGTAATATGCAGTGTATCATTGAAAATACCTTATGATATAACGTATTATGCAGTGTATCATTGAAAATACCTTATGATATATAGTAGTTTACAATTGAAAATACCTTATAATATAACGTAATATGCAGTGTATCATTGAAAATACCTTATAATATAACGTAATATACAGTGTATCATTGAAAATACCTTATAATATAACGTAATATACAGTGTATCATTGAAAATACCTTATAATATAACGTAATATGCAGTGTATCATTGAAAATACCTTATAAGATATAGTAGCTTATCATTGAAAATACCTTATAATATATAGTAGTTTATCATTGAAAATACCTTATAATATAACGTAATATGCAGTGTATCATTGAAAATACCTTATGATATAACGTATTATGCAGTGTATCATTGAAAATACCTTATGATATATAGTAGTTTACAATTGAAAATACCTTATAATATAACGTAATATGCAGTGTATCATTGAAAATACCTTATAATATTACGTTATATGGAGTGTATCATTGAAAACACCATATAACGTAATATGCAGTGTATCATTGAAAATACCTTATAATATTACGTAATATGGAGTGTATCATTGAAAACACCATATAATATATCGTAATATGCTGTGTATCATTGAAAATACCTTATAATATAACGTTATATGCAGTGTATCATTGAAAATACCTTATAATATAACGTAATATGCAGTGTATCATTGAAAATACCTTATAATATTTAGTAGTTTATCATTGAAAATACCTTATAATATAACGTAATATGCAGTGTATCATTGAAAATACCTTATAATTTAACGGAATATGCAGTGTATCATTGAAAATACCTTATAATATAACGTAATATGCAGTGAATCATTGAAAATACCTTATAATATAACGTAATATGCAGTGTATCTTTGAAAATACCTTATAATATATGGTAATTTGTAGTGTATCAATGAAAGTACCTTATAATATAACGTAATATGCAGTGTATCATTGAAAATACCTTATAATATAACGTAATATGCAGTGTATCATTGAAAATACCTTATAATATTTAGTAGTTTATCATTGAAAATACCTTATAATATAACGTAATATGCAGTGTATCATTGAAAATACCTTATAATATAACGGAATATGCAGTGTATCATTGAAAATACCTTATAATATAACGTAATATGCAGTGTATCATTGAAAATACCTTATAATATAACGTAATATGCAGTGTATCTTTGAAAATACCTTATAATATATGGTAATTTGTAGTGTATCATTGAAAATACCTTATAATATTACGTAATATGGAGTGTATCATTGAAAACACCATATAATATATCGTAATATGCAGTGTATCATTGCAAATACCTTATAATATAACGTAATATGCAGTGTATCTTTGAAAATACCTTATAATATATGGTAATTTGTAGTGTATCAATGAAAGTACCTTATAATATAACGTAATATGCAGTGTATCATTGAAAATACCTTATAATATATCATAATATGCAGTGTATCATTGAAAATACCATATAATATATCGTAATATGCAGTGTATCATTGCAAATACCTTATAATATAACGTAATATGCAGTGTGTCATTGAAAATACCTTATAATATAACGTAATATGCAGTGTATCATTGAAAATACCTTATAATATTTCGTAATATGCAGTGTATCATTGAAAACACCATATAATATATCGTAATATGCAGTGTATCATTGAAAATACCTTATAATATAACGTTATATGCAGTGTATCATTGAAAATACCTTATAATATAACGTAATATGCAGTGTATCATTGAAAATACCTTATGATATATAGTAGTTTACAATTGAAAATATCTTATAATATAACGTAATATGCAGTGTATCATTGAAAATACCTTATATAATTACGTAATATGGAGTGTATCATTGAAAACACCATATAATATATCGTAATATGCAGTGTATCATTGAAAATACCTTATAATATAACGTTATATGCAGTGTACCATTGAAAATACCTTATAATATAACGTAATATGCAGTGTATCATTGAAAATACCTTATAATATTTAGTAGTTTATCATTGAAAATACCTTATAATATAACGTAATATGCAGTGTATCATTGAAAATACCTTATTATATAACGTAATATGCAGTGTATCATTGAAAATACCTTATAATATAACGTAATATGCAGTGAATCATTGAAAATACCTTATAATATAACGTAATATGCAGTGTATCATTGAAAATACCATATAATATATCGTAATATGCAGTGTATCATTGCAAATACCTTATAATATAACGTAATATGCAGTGTGTCATTGAAAATAAATTATAATATAACGTAATATGCAGTGTATCATTGAAAATACCTTATAATATTTCGTAATATGCAGTGTATCATTGAAAACACCATATAATATATCGTAATATGCAGTGTATCATTGAAAATACCTTATAATATAACGTTATATGCAGTGTATCATTGAAAATACCTTATAAGATATAGTTGCTTATCATTGAAAATACCTTATAATATATAGTAGTTTATCATTGAAAATACCTTATAATATAACGTAATATGCAGTGTATCATTGAAAATACCTTATGATATAACGTATTATGCAGTGTATCATTGAAAATACCTTATGATATATAGTAGTTTACAATTGAAAATACCTTATAATATAACGTAATATGCAGTGTATCATTGAAAATACCTTATAATATTACGTAATATGTAGTGTATCATTTAAAACACCATATAATATATCGTAATATGCAGTGTATCATTGAAAATACCTTATAATATAACGTAATATGCAGTGTATCATTGAAAATACCTTATAATATAACGTAATATGCAGTGTATCATTGAAAATACCTTATAATATAACGTAATATGCAGTGAATCATTGAAAATACCTTATAATATAACGTAATATGCAGTGTATCATTGAAAATACCTTATGATATAACGTATTATGCAGTGTATCATTGAAAATACCTTATGATATATAGTAGTTTACAATTGAAAATACCTTATAATATAACGTAATATGCAGTGTATCATTGAAAATACCTTATAATATTACGTAATATGGAGTGTATCATTGAAAACACCATATAATATATCGTAATATGCAGTGTATCTTTGAAAATACCTTATAATATTACGTAATATGGAGTGTATCATTGAAAACACCATATAATATATCGTAATATGCAGTGTATCATTGAAAATACCTTATAATATAACGTTATATGCAGTGTATCATTGAAAATACCTTATAATATAACGTAATATGCAGTGTATCATTGAAAATACCTTATAATATTTAGTAGTTTATCATTGAAAATACCTTATAATATAACGTAATATGCAGTGTATCATTGAAAATACCTTATAATATAACGGAATATGCAGTGTATCATTGAAAATACCTTATAATATAACGTAATATGCAGTGAATCATTGAAAATACCTTATAATATAACGTAATATGCAGTGTATCTTTGAAAATACCTTATAATATATGGTAATTTGTAGTGTATCAATGAAAGTACCTTATAATATAACGTAATATGCAGTGTATCATTGAAAATACCTTATAATATATCATAATATGCAGTGTATCATTGAAAATACCATATAATATATCGTAATATGCAGTGTATCATTGCAAATACCTTATAATATAACGTAATATGCAGTGTGTCATTGAAAATACCTTATAATATAACGTAATATGCAGTGTATCATTGAAAATACCTTATAATATTTCGTAATATGCAGTGTATCATTGAAAACACCATATAATATATCGTAATATGCAGTGTATCATTGAAAATACCTTATAATATAACGTTATATGCAGTGTATCATTGAAAATACCTTATAATATAACGTAATATACAGTGTATCATTGAAAATACCTTATAATATAACGTAATATGCAGTGTATCATTGAAAATACCTTATAAGATATAGTAGCTTATCATTGAAAATACCTTATAATATATAGTAGTTTATCATTGAAAATACCTTATAATATAACGTAATATGCAGTGTATCATTGAAAATACCTTATGATATAACGTAATATGCAGTGTATCATTGAAAATACCTTATGATATATAGTAGTTTACAATTGAAAATACCTTATAATATAACGTAATATGCAGTGTATCATTGAAAATACCTTATAATATAACGTAATATGGAGTGTATCATTGAAAACACCATATAATATATCGTAATATGCAGTGTATCATTGAAAATACCTTATAATATAACGTTATATGCAGTGTACCATTGAAAATACCTTATAATATAACGTAATATGCAGTGTATCATTGAAAATACCTTATAATATAACGTAATATGCAGTGTATCATTGAAAATACCTTATTATATAACGTAATATGCAGTGTATCATTGAAAATACCTTATAATATAACGTAATATGCAGTGAATCATTGAAAATACCTTATAATATAACGTAATATGCAGTGTATCATTGAAAATACCATATAATATATCGTAATATGCAGTGTATCATTGCAAATACCTTATAATATAACGTAATATGCAGTGTGTCATTGAAAATAAATTATAATATAACGTAATATGCAGTGTATCATTGAAAATACCTTATAATATTTCGTAATATGCAGTGTATCATTGAAAACACCATATAATATATCGTAATATGCAGTGTATCATTGAAAATACCTTATAATATAACGTTATATGCAGTGTATCATTGAAAATACCTTATAATATAACGTAATATGCAGTGTATCATTGAAAATACCTTATAATATTTAGTAGTTTATCATTGAAAATACCTTATATTATAACGTAATATGCAGTTTATCATTGAAAATACCTTATAATATAACGTAATATACAGTGTATCATTGAAAATACCTTATAATATAACGTAATATGCAGTGTATCATTGAAAATACCTTATGATATAACGTATTATGCAGTGTATCATTGAAAATACCTTATGATATATAGTAGTTTACAATTGAAAATACCTTATAATATAACGTAATATGCAGTGTATTATTGAAAATACCTTATAATATTACGTAATATGGAGTGTATAATTGAAAACACCATATAATATATCGTAATATGCAGTGTATCATTGAAAATACCTTATAATATAACGTAATATGCAGTTTATCATTGAAAATACCTTATAATATAACGTAATATACAGTGTATCATTGAAAATACCTTATAATATAACGTAATATGCAGTTTATCATTGAAAATACCTTATAATATAACGTAATATGCAGTGTATCATTGCAAATACCTTATAATATTTCGTAATATGCAGTGTATCATTGAAAACACCATATAATATATCGTAATATGCAGTGTATCATTGAAAATACCTTATAATATAACGTTATATGCAGTGTATCATTGAAAATACCTTATAATATAACGTAATATGCAGTGTATCATTGAAAATACCTTATGATATAACGTATTATGCAGTGTATCATTGAAAATAACTTATGATATATCGTAATATGCAGTGTATCATTGAAAATACCTTATAATATAACGTAATATGCAGTGTATCATTGAAAATACCTTATAAGATATAGTAGCTTATCATTGAAAATACCTTTTAATATATAGTAGTTTATCATTGAAAATACCTTATAATATAACGTAATATGCAGTGTATCATTGAAAATACCTTATGATATAACGTATTATGCAGTGTATCATTGAAAATACCTTATGATATATAGTAGTTTACAATTGAAAATACCTTATAATATAACGTAATATGCAGTTTATCATTGAAAATACCTTATAATATAACGTAATATACAGTGTATCATTGAAAATACCTTATAATATTTCGTAATATGCAGTGTATCATTGAAAACACCATATAATATATCGTAATATGCAGTGTATCATTGAAAATACCTTATAATATAACGTTATATGCAGTGTATCATTGAAAATAGCTTATAATATAACGTAATATGCAGTGTATCATTGAAAATACCTTATAATATAACGTAATATGCAGTGTATCATTGCAAATACCTTATAATATTTCGTAATATGCAGTGTATCATTGAAAACACCATATAATATATCGTAATATGCAGTGTATCATTGAAAATACCTTATAATATAACGTTATATGCAGTGTATCATTGAAAATACCTTATAATATAACGTAATATGCAGTGTATCATTGAAAATACCTTATGATATAACGTATTATGCAGTGTATCATTGAAAATAACTTATGATATATCGTAATATGCAGTGTATCATTGAAAATACCTTATAATATAACGTTATATGCAGTGTATCATTGAAAATACCTTATAAGATATAGTAGCTTATCATTGAAAATACCTTTTAATATATAGTAGTTTATCATTGAAAATACCTTATAATATAACGTAATATGCAGTGTATCATTGAAAATACCTTATAATATAACGTAATATGCAGTTTATCATTGAAAATACCTTATAATATAACGTAATATGCAGTGTATCATTGCAAATACCTTATAATATTTCGTAATATGCAGTGTATCATTGAAAACACCATATAATATATCGTAATATGCAGTGTATCATTGAAAATACCTTATAATATAACGTTATATGCAGTGTATCATTGAAAATACCTTTTAATATAACGTAATATGCAGTGTATCATTGAAAATACCTTATGATATAACGTATTATGCAGTGTATCATTGAAAATACCTTATGATATATAGAAGTTTACAATTGAAAATACCTTATAATATAACGTAATATGCAGTTTATCATTGAAAATACCTTATAATATAACGTAATATACAGTGTATCATTGAAAATACCTTATAATATTTCGTAATATGCAGTGTATCATTGAAAACACCATATAATATATCGTAATATGCAGTGTATCATTGAAAATACCTTATAATATAACGTTATATGCAGTGTATCATTGAAAATAGCTTATAATATAACGTAATATGCAGTGTATCATTGAAAATACCTTATAATATTTAGTAGTTTATCATTGAAAATACCTTATAATATAACGTAATATGCAGTTTATCATTGAAAATACCTTATAATATAACGTAATATGCAGTCTATCATTGAAAATACCTTATAATATAACGTAATATGCAGTGTATCATTGCAAATACCTTATAATATTTCGTAATATGCAGTGTATCATTGAAAACACCATATAATATATCGTAATATGCAGTGTATCATTGAAAATACCTTATAATATAACGTTATATGCAGTGTATCATTGAAAATACCTTTTAATATAACGTAATATGCAGTGTATCATTGAAAATACCTTATGATATAACGTATTATGCAGTGTATCATTGAAAATAACTTATGATATATAGTAGTTTACAATTGAAAATACCTTATAATATAACGTAATATGCAGTGTATCATTGAAAATACCTTATAATATTACGTAATATGGAGTGTATCATTGAAAACACCATATAATATATCGTAATATGCAGTGTATCATTGAAAATACCTTATAATATAACGTTATATGCAGTGTATCATTGAAAATACCTTATAAGATATAGTAGCTTATCATTGAAAATACCTTTTAATATATAGTAGTTTATCATTGAAAATACCTTATAATATAACGTAATATGCAGTGTATCATTGAAAATACCTTATGATATAACGTATTATGCAGTGTATCATTGAAAATACCTTATGATATATAGTAGTTTACAATTGAAAATACCTTATAATATAACGTAATATGCAGTTTATCATTGAAAATACCTTATAATATAACGTAATATACAGTGTATCATTGAAAATACCTTATAATATAACGTAATATACAGTGTATCATTGAAAATACCTTATAATATAACGTAATATGCAGTGTATCATTGAAAATACCTTATAAGATATAGTAGCTTATCATTGAAAATACCTTATAATATATAGTAGTTTATCATTGAAAATACCTTATAATATAACGTAATATGCAGTGTATCATTGAAAATACCTTATGATATAACGTATTATGCAGTGTATCATTGAAAATACCTTATGATATATAGTAGTTTACAATTGAAAATACCTTATAATATAACGTAATATGCAGTGTATCATTGAAAATACCTTATAATATTACGTAATATGGAGTGTATCATTGAAAACACCATATAATATATCGTAATATGCAGTGTATCTTTGAAAATACCTTATAATATTACGTAATATGGAGTGTATCATTGAAAACACCATATAATATATCGTAATATGCTGTGTATCATTGAAAATACCTTATAATATAACGTTATATGCAGTGTATCATTGAAAATACCTTATAATATAACGTAATATGCAGTGTATCATTGAAAATACCTTATAATATTTAGTAGTTTATCATTGAAAATACCTTATAATATAACGTAATATGCAGTGTATCATTGAAAATACCTTATAATATAACGGAATATGCAGTGTATCATTGAAAATACCTTATAATATAACGTAATATGCAGTGAATCATTGAAAATACCTTATAATATAACGTAATATGCAGTGTATCTTTGAAAATACCTTATAATATATGGTAATTTGTAGTGTATCAATGAAAGTACCTTATAATATAACGTAATATGCAGTGTATCATTGAAAATACCTTATAATATAACGTAATATGCAGTGTATCATTGAAAATACCTTATAATATTTAGTAGTTTATCATTGAAAATACCTTATAATATAACGTAATATGCAGTGTATCATTGAAAATACCTTATAATATAACGGAATATGCAGTGTATCATTGAAAATACCTTATAATATAACGTAATATGCAGTGAATCATTGAAAATACCTTATAATATAACGTAATATGCAGTGTATCTTTGAAAATACCTTATAATATATGGTAATTTGTAGTGTATCATTGAAAATACCTTATAATATTACGTAATATGGAGTGTATCATTGAAAACACCATATAATATATCGTAATATGCAGTGTATCATTGCAAATACCTTATAATATAACGTAATATGCAGTGTATCTTTGAAAATACCTTATAATATATGGTAATTTGTAGTGTATCAATGAAAGTACCTTATAATATAACGTAATATGCAGTGTATCATTGAAAATACCTTATAATATATCATAATATGCAGTGTATCATTGAAAATACCATATAATATATCGTAATATGCAGTGTATCATTGCAAATACCTTATAATATAACGTAATATGCAGTGTGTCATTGAAAATACCTTATAATATAACGTAATATGCAGTGTATCATTGAAAATACCTTATAATATTTCGTAATATGCAGTGTATCATTGAAAACACCATATAATATATCGTAATATGCAGTGTATCATTGAAAATACCTTATAATATAACGTTATATGCAGTGTATCATTGAAAATACCTTATAATATAACGTAATATGCAGTGTATCATTGAAAATACCTTATGATATATAGTAGTTTACAATTGAAAATATCTTATAATATAACGTAATATGCAGTGTATCATTGAAAATACCTTATATAATTACGTAATATGCAGTGTATCATTGAAAACACCATATAATATATCGTAATATGCAGTGTATCATTGAAAATACCTTATAATATAACGTTATATGCAGTGTACCATTGAAAATACCTTATAATATAACGTAATATGCAGTGTATCATTGAAAATACCTTATAATATTTAGTAGTTTATCATTGAAAATACCTTATAATATAACGTAATATGCAGTGTATCATTGAAAATACCTTATTATATAACGTAATATGCAGTGTATCATTGAAAATACCTTATAATATAACGTAATATGCAGTGAATCATTGAAAATACCTTATAATATAACGTAATATGCAGTGTATCATTGAAAATACCATATAATATATCGTAATATGCAGTGTATCATTGAAAATACCTTATAATATAACGTAATATGCAGTGTGTCATTGAAAATAAATTATAATATAACGTAATATGCAGTGTATCATTGAAAATACCTTATAATATTTCGTAATATGCAGTGTATCATTGAAAACACCATATAATATATCGTAATATGCAGTGTATCATTGAAAATACCTTATAATATAACGTAATATGCAGTGTATCATTGAAAATACCTTATAAGATATAGTTGCTTATCATTGAAAATACCTTATAATATATAGTAGTTTATCATTGAAAATACCTTATAATATAACGTAATATGCAGTGTATCATTGAAAATACCTTATGATATAACGTATTATGCAGTGTATCATTGAAAATACCTTATGATATATAGTAGTTTACAATTGAAAATACCTTATAATATAACGTAATATGCAGTGTATCATTGAAAATACCTTATAATATTACGTAATATGGAGTGTATCATTTAAAACACCATATAATATATCGTAATATGCAGTGTATCATTGAAAATACCTTATAATATAACGTTATATGCAGTGTATCATTGAAAATACCTTATAATATAACGTAATATGCAGTGTATCATTGAAAATACCTTATAATATAACGTAATATGCAGTGAATCATTGAAAATACCTTATAATATAACGTAATATGCAGTGTATCATTGAAAATACCTTATGATATAACGTATTATGCAGTGTATCATTGAAAATACCTTATGATATATAGTAGTTTACAATTGAAAATACCTTATAATATAACGTAATATGCAGTGTGTCATTGAAAATACCTTATAATATAACGTAATATGCAGTGTATCATTGAAAATACCTTATAATATTTCGTAATATGCAGTGTATCATTGAAAACACCATATAATATATCGTAATATGCAGTGTATCATTGAAAATACCTTATAATATAACGTTATATGCAGTGTATCATTGAAAATACCTTATAATATAACGTAATATACAGTGTATCATTGAAAATACCTTATAATATAACGTAATATGCAGTGTATCATTGAAAATACCATATAATATATTGTAATATGCAGTGTATCATTGCAAATACCTTATAATATAACGTAATATGCAGTGTGTCATTGAAAATAAATTATAATATAACGTAATATGCAGTGTATCATTGAAAATACCTTATAATATTTCGTAATATGCAATGTATCATTGAAAACACCATATAATATATCGTAATATGCAGTGTATCATTGAAAATACCTTATAATATAACGTTATATGCAGTGTATCATTGAAAATACCTTATAATATAACGTAATATGCAGTGTATCATTGAAAATACCTTATAATATTTAGTAGTTTATCATTGAAAATACCTTATATTATAACGTAATATGCAGTTTATCATTGAAAATACCTTATAATATAACGTAATATACAGTGTATCATTGAAAATACCTTATAATATATCGTAATATGCAGTGTATCATTGAAAATACCTTATAATATAACGTAATATGCAGTTTATCATTGAAAATACCTTATAATATAACGTAATATACAGTGTATCATTGAAAATACCTTATAATATAACGTAATATACACTGTATCATTGAAAATACCTTATAATATAACGTAATATGCAGTGTATCATTGAAAATACCTTATAAGATATAGTTGCTTATCATTGAAAATACCTTATAATATATAGTAGTTTATCATTGAAAATACCTTATAATATAACGTAATATGCAGTGTATCATTGAAAATACCTTATGATATAACGTATTATGCAGTGTATCATTGAAAATACCTTATGATATATAGTAGTTTACAATTGAAAATACCTTATAATATAACGTAATATGCAGTGTATCATTGAAAATACCTTATGATATAACGTATTATGCAGTGTATCATTGAAAATACCTTATGATATATAGTAGTTTACAATTGAAAATACCTTATAATATAACGTAATATGCAGTGTATCATTGAAAATACCTTATAATATTCCGTAATATGGAGTGTATCATTGAAAACACCATATAATATATCGTAATATGCAGTGTATCATTGAAAATACCTTATAATATAACGTTATATGCAGTGTATCATTGAAAATACCTTATAATATAACGTAATATGCAGTGTATCATTGAAAATACCTTATAATATAACGTAATATGCAGTGAATCATTGAAAATACCTTATAATATAACGTAATATGCAGTGTATCTTTGAAAATACCTTATAATATATGGTAATTTGTAGTGTATCAATGAAAGTACCTTATAATATAACGTAATATGCAGTGTATCATTGAAAATACGTTATAATATATCATAATATGCAGTGTATCATTGAAAATACCATATAATATATCGTAATATGCAGTGTATCATTGCAAAAACCTTATAATATAACGTAATATGCAGTGTGTCATTGAAAATACCTTATAATATAACGTAATATGCAGTGTATCATTGAAAATACCTTATAAGATATAGTTGCTTATCATTGAAAATACCTTATAATATATAGTAGTTTATCATTGAAAATACCTTATAAAATAACGTAATATGCAGTGTATCATTGAAAATACCTTATGATATAACGTATTATGCAGTGTATCATTGAAAATACCTTATGATATATAGTAGTTTACAATTGAAAATACCTTATAATATAACGTAATATGCAGTGTATCATTGAAAATACCTTATAATATTACGTAATATGGAGTGTATCATTGAAAACACCATATAATATATCGTAATATGCAGTGTATCATTGAAAATACCTTATAATATAACGTTATATGCAGTGTATCATTGAAAATACCTTATAATATAACGTAATATGCAGTGTATCATTGAAAATACCTTATAATTTAACGTAATATGCAGTGAATCATTGAAAATACCTTATAATATAACGTAATATGCAGTGTATCTTTGAAAATACCTTATAATATATGGTAATTTGTAGTGTATCAATGAAAGTACCTTATAATATAACGTAATATGCAGTGTATCATTGAAAATACGTTATAATATATCATAATATGCAGTGTATCATTGAAAATACCATATAATATATCGTAATATGCAGTGTATCATTGCAAAAACCTTATAATATAACGTAATATGCAGTGTGTCATTGAAAATACCTTATAATATAACGTAATATGCAGTGTATCATTGAAAATACCTTATAATATTTCGTAATATGCAGTGTATCATTGAAAACACCATATAATATATCGTAATATGCAGTGTATCATTTAAAATACCTTATAATATAACGTTATATGCAGTGTATCATTGAAAATACCTTATAATATAACGTAATATGCAGTGTATCATTGAAAATACCTTATAATATTTAGTAGTTTATCATTGAAAATACCTTATAATATAACGTAATATGCAGTGTATCATTGAAAATACCTTATGATATAACGTATTATGCAGTGTATCATTGAAAATACCTTATGATATATAGTAGTTTACAATTGAAAATACCTTATAATATAACGTAATATGCAGTTTATCATTGAAAATACCTTATAATATAACGTAATATACAGTGTATCATTGAAAATACCTTATAATATTTCGTAATATGCAGTGTATCATTGAAAACACCATATAATATATCGTAATATGCAGTGTATCATTGAAAATACCTTATAATATAACGTTATATGCAGTGTATCATTGAAAATAGCTTATAATATAACGTAATATGCAGTGAATCATTGAAAATACCTTATAATATAACGTAATATGCAGTGTATCTTTGAAAATACCTTATAATATATGGTAATTTGTAGTGTATCAATGAAAGTACCTTATAATATAACGTAATATGCAGTGTATCATTGAAAATACGTTATAATATATCATAATATGCAGTGTATCATTGAAAATACCATATAATATATCGTAATATGCAGTGTATCATTGCAAAAACCTTATAATATAACGTAATATGCAGTGTGTCATTGAAAATACCTTATAATATAACGTAATATGCAGTGTATCATTGAAAATACCTTATAAGATATAGTTGCTTATCATTGAAAATACCTTATAATATATAGTAGTTTATCATTGAAAATACCTTATAAAATAACGTAATATGCAGTGTATCATTGAAAATACCTTATGATATAACGTATTATGCAGTGTATCATTGAAAATACCTTATGATATATAGTAGTTTACAATTGAAAATACCTTATAATATAACGTAATATGCAGTGTATCATTGAAAATACCTTATAATATTACGTAATATGGAGTGTATCATTGAAAACACCATATAATATATCGTAATATGCAGTGTATCATTGAAAATACCTTATAATATAACGTAATATGCAGTGTATCATTGAAAATACCTTATAATATAACGTAATATGCAGTGTATCATTGAAAATACCTTATAATTTAACGTAATATGCAGTGAATCATTGAAAATACCTTATAATATAACGTAATATGCAGTGTATCTTTGAAAATACCTTATAATATATGGTAATTTGTAGTGTATCAATGAAAGTACCTTATAATATAACGTAATATGCAGTGTATCATTGAAAATACGTTATAATATATCATAATATGCAGTGTATCATTGAAAATACCATATAATATATCGTAATATGCAGTGTATCATTGCAAAAACCTTATAATATAACGTAATATGCAGTGTGTCATTGAAAATACCTTATAATATAACGTAATATGCAGTGTATCATTGAAAATACCTTATAATATTTCGTAATATGCAGTGTATCATTGAAAACACCATATAATATATCGTAATATGCAGTGTATCATTTAAAATACCTTATAATATAACGTTATATGCAGTGTATCATTGAAAATACCTTATAATATAACGTAATATGCAGTGTATCATTGAAAATACCTTATAATATTTAGTAGTTTATCATTGAAAATACCTTATAATATAACGTAATATGCAGTGTATCATTGAAAATACCTTATGATATAACGTATTATGCAGTGTATCATTGAAAATACCTTATGATATATAGTAGTTTACAATTGAAAATACCTTATAATATAACGTAATATGCAGTTTATCATTGAAAATACCTTATAATATAACGTAATATACAGTGTATCATTGAAAATACCTTATAATATTTCGTAATATGCAGTGTATCATTGAAAACACCATATAATATATCGTAATATGCAGTGTATCATTGAAAATACCTTATAATATAACGTTATATGCAGTGTATCATTGAAAATAGCTTATAATATAACGTAATATGCAGTGTATCATTGAAAATACCTTATAATATTTAGTAGTTTATCATTGAAAATACCTTATAATATAACGTAATATGCAGTTTATCATTGAAAATACCTTATAATATAACGTAATATGCAGTTTATCATTGAAAATACCTTATAATATAACGTAATATGCAGTGTATCATTGCAAATACCTTATAATATTTCGTAATATGCAGTGTATCATTGAAAACACCATATAATATATCGTAATATGCAGTGTATCATTGAAAATACCTTATAATATAACGTTATATGCAGTGTATCATTGAAAATACCTTTTAATATAACGTAATATGCAGTGTATCATTGAAAATACCTTATGATATAACGTATTATGCAGTGTATCATTGAAAATAACTTATGATATATAGTAGTTTACAATTGAAAATACCTTATAATATAACGTAATATGCAGTGTATCATTGAAAATACCTTATAATATTACGTAATATGGAGTGTATCATTGAAAACACCATATAATATATCGTAATATGCAGTGTATCATTGAAAATACCTTATAATATAACGTTATATGCAGTGTATCATTGAAAATACCTTATAAGATATAGTAGCTTATCATTGAAAATACCTTTTAATATATAGTAGTTTATCATTGAAAATACCTTATAATATAACGTAATATGCAGTGTATCATTGAAAATACCTTATGATATAACGTATTATGCAGTGTATCATTGAAAATACCTTATGATATAACGTAATATGCAGTGTATCATTGAAAATACCTTATAATATTTAGTAGTTTACAATTGAAAATACCTTATAATATAACGTAATATGCAGTTTATCATTGAAAATACCTTATAATATAACGTAATATACAGTGTATCATTGAAAATACCTTATAATATTTCGTAATATGCAGTGTATCATTGAAAACACCATATAATATATCGTAATATGCAGTGTATCATTGAAAATACCTTATAATATAACGTTATATGCAGTGTATCATTGAAAATAGCTTATAATATAACGTAATATGCAGTGTATCATTGAAAATACCTTATAATATTTAGTAGTTTATCATTGAAAATACCTTATAATATAACGTAATATGCAGTTTATCATTGAAAATACCTTATAATATAACGTAATATGCAGTTTATGATTGAAAATACCTTATAATATAACGGAATATGCAGTGTATCATTGAAAATACCTTATAATATAACGTAATATGCAGTGAATCATTGAAAATACCTTATAATATAACGTAATATGCAGTGTATCTTTGAAAATACCTTATAATATATGGTAATTTGTAGTGTATCAATGAAAGTACCTTATAATATAACGTAATATGCAGTGTATCATTGAAAATACCTTATAATATATCATAATATGCAGTGTATCATTGAAAATACCATATAATATATCGTAATATGCAGTGTATCATTGCAAATACCTTATAATATAACGTAATATGCAGTGTGTCATTGAAAATACCTTATAATATAACGTAATATGCAGTGTATCATTGAAAATACCTTATAATATTTCGTAATATGCAGTGTATCATTGAAAACACCATATAATATATCGTAATATGCAGTGTATCATTGAAAATACCTTATAATATAACGTTATATGCAGTGTATCATTGAAAATACCTTATAATATAACGTAATATGCAGTGTATCATTGAAAATACCTTATGATATATAGTAGTTTACAATTGAAAATACCTTATAATATAACGTAATATGCAGTGTATCATTGAAAATACCTTATAATATTACGTAATATGGAGTGTATCATTGAAAACACCATATAATATATCGTAATATGCAGTGTATCATTGCAAATACCTTATAATATAACGTAATATGCAGTGTATCTTTGAAAATACCTTATAATATATGGTAATTTGTAGTGTATCAATGAAAGTACCTTATAATATAACGTAATATGCAGTGTATCATTGAAAATACCTTATAATATATCGTAATATGCAGTGTATCATTGAAAATACCATATAATATATCGTAATATGCAGTGTATCATTGCAAATACCTTATAATATAACGTAATATGCAGTGTGTCATTGAAAATACCTTATAATATAACGTAATATGCAGTGTATCATTGAAAATACCTTATAATATTTCGTAATATGCAGTGTATCATTGAAAACACCATATAATATATCGTAATATGCAGTGTATCATTGAAAATACCTTATAATATAACGTTATATGCAGTGTATCATTGAAAATACCTTATAATATAACGTAATATGCAGTGTATCATTGAAAATACCTTATTATATAACGTAATATGCAGTGTATCATTGAAAAATACCTTATAATATAACGTAATATGCAGTGAATCATTGAAAATACCTTATAATATAACGTAATATGCAGTGTATCATTGAAAATACCATATAATATATCGTAATATGCAGTGTATCATTGCAAATACCTTATAATATAACGTAATATGCAGTGAATCATTGAAAATACCTTATAATATAACGTAATATGCAGTGTATCATTGAAAATACCTTATGATATAACGTATTATGCAGTGTATCATTGAAAATACCTTATGATATATAGTAGTTTACAATTGAAAATACCTTATAATATAACGTAATATGCAGTGTATCATTGAAAATACCTTATAATATTACGTAATATGGAGTGTATCATTGAAAATACCTTATAATATAACGTTATATGCAGTGTACCATTGAAAATACCTTATAATATAACGTAATATGCAGTGTATCATTGAAAATACCTTATTATATAACGTAATATGCAGTGTATCATTGAAAATACCTTATAATATAACGTAATATGCAGTGAATCATTGAAAATACCTTATAATATAACGTAATATGCAGTGTATCATTGAAAATACCATATAATATATCGTAATATGCAGTGTATCATTGCAAATACCTTATAATATAACATAATATGCAGTGTGTCATTGAAAATAAATTATAATATAACGTAATATGCAGTGTATCATTGAAAATACCTTATAATATTTCGTAATATGCAGTGTATCATTGAAAACACCATATAATATATCGTAATATGCAGTGTATCATTGAAAATACCTTATAATATAACGTTATATGCAGTGTATCATTGAAAATACCTTATAATATAACGTAATATGCAGTGTATCATTGAAAATACCTTATAATATAACGTAATATGCAGTGTAATATTGAAAATACCTTATGATATAACGTATTATGCAGTGTATCATTGAAAATACCTTATGATATATAGTAGTTTACAATTGAAAATACCTCATAATATTACGTAATATGCAGTTTATCATTGAAAATACCTTATAATATAACGTAATATACAGTGTATCATTGAAAATACCTTATAATATAACGTAATATACACTGTATCATTGAAAATACCTTATAATATAACGTAATATGCAGTGTATCATTGAAAATACCTTATAAGATATAGTTGCTTATCATTGAAAATACCTTATAATATATAGTAGTTTATCATTGAAAATACCTTATAATATAACGTAATATGCAGTGTATCATTGAAAATACCTTATGATATAACGTATTATGCAGTGTATCATTGAAAATACCTTATGATATATAGTAGTTTACAATTGAAAATACCTTATAATATAACGTAATATGCAGTGTATCATTGAAAATACCTTATAATATTACGTAATATGGAGTGTATCATTTAAAACACCATATAATATATCGTAATATGCAGTGTATCATTGAAAATACCTTATAATATAACGTTATATGCAGTGTATCATTGAAAATACCATATAATATAACGTAATATGCAGTGTATCATTGAAAATACCTTATAATATAACGTAATATGCAGTGAATCATTGAAAATACCTTATAATATAACGTAATATGCAGTGTATCTTTGAAAATACCTTATAATATATGGTAATTTGTAGTGTATCAATGAAAGTACCTTATAATATAACGTAATATGCAGTGTATCATTGAAAATACCGTATAATATATCATAATATGCAGTGTATCATTGAAAATACCATATAATATATCGTAATATGCAGTGTATCATTGCAAAAACCTTATAATATAACGTAATATGCAGTGTGTCATTGAAAATACCTTATAATATAACGTAATATGCAGTGTATCATTGAAAATACCTTATAATATTTCGTAATATGCAGTGTATCATTGAAAACACCATATAATATATCGTAATATGCAGTGTATCATTGAAAATACCTTATAATATAACGTTATATGCAGTGTATCATTGAAAATACCTTATAATATAACGTAATATGCAGTGTATCATTGAAAATACCTTATAATATTTAGTAGTTTATCATTGAAAATACCTTATAATATAACGTAATATGCAGTTTATCATTGAAAATACCTTATAATATAACGTAATATGCAGTGTATCATTGCAAATACCTTATAATATTTCGTAATATGCAGTGTATCATTGAAAACACCACATAATATATCGTAATATGCAGTGTATCATTGAAAATACCTTATAATATAACGTTATATGCAGTGTATCATTGAAAATACCTTATAATATTTCGTAATATGCAGTGTATCATTGAAAACACCATATAATATATCGTAATATGCAGTGTATCATTGAAAATACCTTATAATATAACGTTATATGCAGTGTATCATTGAAAATACCTTATAATATAACGTAATATGCAGTGTATCATTGAAAATACCTTATAATATTTAGTAGTTTATCATTGAAAATACCTTATAATATAACGTAATATGCAGTTTATCATTGAAAATACCTTATAATATAACGTAATATGCAGTTTATCATTGAAAATACCTTATAATATAACGTAATATGCAGTGTATCATTGCAAATACCTTATAATATTTCGTAATATGCAGTGTATCATTGAAAACACCATATAATATATCGTAATATGCAGTGTATCATTGAAAATACCTTATAATATAACGTTATATGCAGTGTATCATTGAAAATACCTTATAATATAACGTAATATGCAGTGTATCACTGAAAATACCTTATGATATAACGTATTATGCAGTGTATCATTGAAAATAACTTATGATATATAGTAGTTTACAATTGAAAATACCTTATAATATAACGTAATATGCAGTGTATCATTGAAAATACCTTATAAGATATAGTAGCTTATCATTGAAAATACCTTTTAATATATAGTAGTTTATCATTGAAAATACCTTATAATATAACGTAATATGCAGTGTATCATTGAAAATACCTTATGATATAACGTATTATGCAGTGTATCATTGAAAATACCTTATGATATATAGTAGTTTACAATTGAAAATACCTTATAATATAACGTAATATGCAGTGTATCATTGAAAATACCTTATAATATTACGTAATATGGAGTGTATCATTGAAAACACCATATAATATATCGTAATATGCAGTGTATCTTTGAAAATACCTTATAATATTACGTAATATGGAGTGTATCATTGAAAACACCATATAATATATCGTAATATGCAGTGTATCATTGAAAATACCTTATAATATAACGTTATATGCAGTGTATCATTGAAAATACCTTATAATATAACGTAATATGCAGTGTATCATTGAAAATACCTTATAATATTTAGTAGTTTATCATTGAAAATACCTTATAATATAACGTAATATGCAGTGTATCATTGAAAATACCTTATAATATAACGGAATATGCAGTGTATCATTGAAAATACCTTATAATATAACGTAATATGCAGTGTATCATTGAAAATACCTTATAATATAACGTAATATGCAGTGTATCTTTGAAAATACCTTATAATATATGGTAATTTGTAGTGTATCAATGAAAGTACCTTATAATATAACGTAATATGCAGTGTATCATTGAAAATACCTTATAATATATCATAATATGCAGTGTATCATTGAAAATACCATATAATATATCGTAATATGCAGTGTATCATTGCAAATACCTTATAATATAACGTAATATGCAGTGTGTCATTGAAAATACCTTATAATATAACGTAATATGCAGTGTATCATTGAAAATACCTTATAATATTTCGTAATATGCAGTGTATCATTGAAAACACCATATAATATATCGTAATATGCAGTGTATCATTGAAAATACCTTATAATATAACGTTATATGCAGTGTATCATTGAAAATACCTTATAATATAACGTAATATGCAGTGTATCATTGAAAATACCTTATGATATATAGTAGTTTACAATTGAAAATACCTTATAATATAACGTAATATGCAGTGTATCATTGAAAATACCTTATAATATTACGTAATATGGAGTGTATCATTGAAAACACCATATAATATATCGTAATATGCAGTGTATCATTGAAAATACCTTATAATATACCGTTATATGCAGTGTATCATTGAAAATACCTTATAATATAACGTAATATGCAGTGTATCATTGAAAATACCTTATAATATAACGTAATATGCAGTGTATCATTGAAAATACCTTATAATATAACGTAATATGCAGTGAATCATTGAAAATACCTTATAATATAACGTAATATGCAGTGTATCTTTGAAAATACCTTATAATATATGGTAATTTGTAGTGTATCAATGAAAGTACCTTATAATATAACGTAATATGCAGTGTATCATTGAAAATACCTTATAATATATCATAATATGCAGTGTATCATTGAAAATACCATATAATATATCGTTATATGCAGTGTATCATTGAAAATACCTTATAATATAACGTAATATGCAGTGTATCATTGAAAATACCTTATAATATTTAGTAGTTTATCATTGAAAATACCTTATAATATAACGTAATATGCAGTGTATCATTGAAAATACCTTATAATATAACGTAATATGCAGTGTATCATTGAAAATACCTTATAATATAACGTAATATGCAGTGTATCATTGAAAATACCTTATAATATAACGTAATATGCAGTGTATCTTTGAAAATACCTTATAATATAACGTTATATGCAGTGTATCATTGAAAATACCTTATAATATAACGTAATATGCAGTGTATCATTGAAAATACCTTATAATATTTAGTAGTTTATCATTGAAAATACCTTATAATATAACGTAATATGCAGTTTATCATTGAAAATACCTTATAATATAACGTAATATGCAGTGTATCATTGCAAATACCTTATAATATTTCGTAATATGCAGTGTATCATTGAAAACACCATATAATATATCGTAATATGCAGTGTATCATTGAAAATACCTTATAATATAACGTTATATGCAGTGTATCATTGAAAATACCTTATAATATAACGTAATATGCAGTGTATCATTGAAAATACCTTATGATATAACGTATTATGCAGTGTATCATTGAAAATAACTTATGATATATAGTAGTTTACAATTGAAAGTACCTTATAATATAACGTAATATGCAGTGTATCATTGAAAATACCTTATAATATAACGTTATATGCAGTGTATCATTGAAAATACCTTATAATATAACGTAATATGCAGTGTATCATTGAAAATACCTTATAATATTTAGTAGTTTATCATTGAAAATACCTTATAATATAACGTTATATGCAGTTTATCATTGAAAATACCTTATAATATAACGTAATATACAGTGTATCATTGAAAATACCTTATAATATAACGTAATATGCAGTGTATCTTTGAAAATACCTTATGATATAACGTGTTATGCAGTGTATCATTGAAAATACCTTATGATATATAGTAGTTTACAATTGAAAATACCTTATAATATAACGTAATATGAAGTGTATCATTGAAAATACCTTATAATATTACGTAATATGGAGTGTATCATTGAAAACACCATATAATATATCGTAATATGCAGTGTATCATTGAAAATACCTTATAATATAACGTTATATGCAGTGTAGCATTGAAAATACCTTATAATATAACGTAATATGCAGTGTATCATTGAAAATACCTTATAATATTTAGTAGTTTATCATTGAAAATACCTTATAATATAACGTAATATGCAGTGTATCATTGAAAATACCTTATAATATAACGTAATATGCAGTGTATCATTGAAAATACCTTATGATATAACGTATTATGCAGTGTATCATTGAAAATAACTTATGATATATAGTAGTTTACAATTGAAAGTACCTTATAATATAACGTAATATGCAGTGTATCATTGAAAATACCTTATAATATAACGTTATATGCAGTGTATCATTGAAAATACCTTATAATATAACGTATTATGCAGTGTATCATTGAAAATACCTTATAATATAACGTAATATGCAGTGTATCATTGAAAATACCTTATAATATTACGTAATATGGAGTGTATCATTGAAAACACCATATAATATATCGTAATATGCAGTGTATCATTGAAAATACCTTATAATATAACGTTATATGCAGTGTATCATTGAAAATACCTTTTAATATAACGTAATATGCAGTGTATCTTTGAAAATACCTTATAATATATGGTAATTTGTAGTGTATCAATGAAAGTACCTTATAATATAACGTAATATGCAGTGTATCATTGAAAATACCTTATAATATAACGTTATATGCAGTGTATCATTGAAAATACCTTATAATATAACGTAATATGCAGTGTATCATTGAAAATACCTTATAATATTTAGTAGTTTATCATTGAAAATACCTTATAATATAACGTTATATGCAGTTTATCATTGAAAATACCTTATAATATAACGTAATATACAGTGTATCATTGAAAATACCTTATAATATAACGTAATATGCAGTGTATCTTTGAAAATACCTTATGATATAACGTGTTATGCAGTGTATCTTTGAAAATACCTTATGATATATAGTAGTTTACAATTGAAAATACCTTATAATATAACGTAATATGAAGTGTATCATTGAAAATACCTTATAATATTACGTAATATGGAGTGTATCATTGAAAACACCATATAATATATCGTAATATGCAGTGTATCATAGAAAATACCTTATAATATAACGTTATATGCAGTGTAGCATTGAAAATACCTTATAATATAACGTAATATGCAGTGTATCATTGAAAATACCTTATAATATTTAGTAGTTTATCATTGAAAATACCTTATAATATAACGTAATATGCAGTGTATCATTGAAAATACCTTATAATATAACGTAATATGCAGTGAATCATTGAAAATACCTTATAATATAACGTAATATGCAGTGTATCTTTGAAAATACCTTATAATATATGGTAATTTGTAGTGTATCAATGAAAGTACCTTATAATATAACGTATTATGCAGTGTATCATTGAAAATACCTTATAATATAACGTAATATGCAGTGTATCATTGAAAATACCTTATAATATTACGTAATATGGAGTGTATCATTGAAAACACCATATAATATATCGTAATATGCAGTGTATCATTGAAAATACCTTATAATGTATCGTTATATGTAGTTTATTAATAAAAATACCTTTCAATATAACGTAATATGCAGTGTATCTTTGAAAATACCTTATAATATATGGTAATTTGTAGTGTATCAATGAAAGTACCTTATAATATAACGTAATATGCAGTGTATCATTGAAAATACCTTATAATATAACGTTATATGCAGTGTATCATTGAAAATACCTTATAATATAACGTAATATGCAGTGTATCATTGAAAATACCTTATAATATTTAGTAGTTTATCATTGAAAATACCTTATAATATAACGTTATATGCAGTTTATCATTGAAAATACCTTATAATATAACGTAATATACAGTGTGTCATTGAAAATACCTTATGATATAACGTATTATGCAGTGTATCATTGAAAATAACTTATGATATATAGTAGTTTACAATTGAAAATACCTTATAATATAACGTAATATGCAGTGTATCATTGAAAATACCTTATATTATTACGTAATATGGAGTGTATCATTGAAAACACCATATAATATATCGTAATATGCAGTGTATCATTGAAAATACCTTATAATATAACGTTATATGCAGTGTATCATTGAAAATACCTTATAATATAACGTAATATGCAGTGTATCATTGAAAATACCTTATAATATTTAGTAGTTTATCGTTGAAAATACCTTATAATATAACGTAATATGCAGTGTATAATTGAAAATACCTTTTAATATAACGTAATATGCAGTGAATCATTGAAAATACCTTATAATATAACGTAATATGCAGTGTATCTTTGAAAATACCTTATAATATATGGTAATTTGTAGTGTATCAATGAAAGTACCTTATAATATAACGTAATATGCAGTGTATCATTGAAAATACCTTATAATATAACGTAATATGCAGTGAATCATTGAAAATACCTTATAATATAACGTAATATGCAGTGTATCTTTGAAAATACCTTATAATATATGGTAATTTGTAGTGTATCAATGAAAGTACCTTATAATATAACGTATTATGCAGTGTATCATTGAAAATACCTTATAATATAACGTAATATGCAGTGTATCATTGAAAATACCTTATAATATTACGTAATATGGAGTGTATCATTGAAAACACCATATAATATATCGTAATATGCAGTGTATCATTGAAAATACCTTATAATATAACGTTATATGCAGTGTATCATTGAAAATACCTTTTAATATAACGTAATATGCAGTGTATCTTTGAAAATACCTTATAATATATGGTAATTTGTAGTGTATCAATGAAAGTACCTTATAATATAACGTAATATGCAGTGTATCATTGAAAATACCTTATAATATAACGTTATATGCAGTGTATCATTGAAAATACCTTATAATATAACGTAATATGCAGTGTATCATTGAAAATACCTTATAATATTTAGTAGTTTATCATTGAAAATACCTTATAATATAACGTTATATGCAGTTTATCATTGAAAATACCTTATAATATAACGTAATATACAGTGTATCATTGAAAATACCTTATGATATAACGTATTATGCAGTGTATCATTGAAAATAACTTATGATATATAGTAGTTTACAATTGAAAATACCTTATAATATAACGTAATATGCAGTGTATCATTGAAAATACCTTATATTATTACGTAATATGGAGTGTATCATTGAAAACACCATATAATATATCGTAATATGCAGTGTATCATTGAAAATACCTTATAATATAACGTTATATGCAGTGTATCATTGAAAATACCTTATAATATAACGTAATATGCAGTGTATCATTGAAAATACCTTATAATATTTAGTAGTTTATCATTGAAAATACCTTATAATATAACGTTATATGCAGTTTATCATTGAAAATACCTTATAATATAACGTAATATACAGTGTATCATTGAAAATACCTTATGATATAACGTATTATGCAGTGTATCATTGAAAATAACTTATGATATATAGTAGTTTACAATTGAAAATACCTTATAATATAACGTAATATGCAGTGTATCATTGAAAATACCTTATATTATTACGTAATATGGAGTGTATCATTGAAAACACCATATAATATATCGTAATATGCAGTGTATCATTGAAAATACCTTATAATATAACGTTATATGCAGTGTATCATTGAAAATACCTTATAATATAACGTAATATGCAGTGTATCATTGAAAATACCTTATAATATTTAGTAGTTTATCATTGAAAATACCTTATAATATAACGTAATATGCAGTGTATCATTGAAAATACCTTATAATATTTAGTAGTTTATCATTGAAAATACCTTATAATATAACGTTATATGCAGTTTATCATTGAAAATACCTTATAATATAACGTAATATGCAGTGTATCATTGAAAATACCTTATGATATAACGTATTATGCAGTGTATCATTGAAAATAACTTATGATATATAGTAGTTTACAATTGAAAATACCTTATAATATAACGTAATATGCAGTGTATCATTGAAAATACCTTATATTATTACGTAATATGGAGTGTATCATTGAAAACACCATATAATATATCGTAATATGCAGTGTATCATTGAAAATACCTTATAATATAACGTTATATGCAGTGTATCATTGAAAATACCTTATAATATAACGTAATATGCAGTGTATCATTGAAAATACCTTATAATATTTAGTAGTTTATCATTGAAAATACCTTATAATATAACGTTATATGCAGTTTATCATTGAAAATACCTTATAATATAACGTAATATACAGTGTATCATTGAAAATACCTTATGATATAACGTATTATGCAGTGTATCATTGAAAATAACTTATGATATATAGTAGTTTACAATTGAAAATACCTTATAATATAACGTTATATGCAGTGTATCATTGAAAATACCTTATATTATTACGTAATATGGAGTGTATCATTGAAAACACCATATAATATATCGTAATATGCAGTGTATCATTGAAAATACCTTATAATATAACGTTATATGCAGTGTATCATTGAAAATACCTTATAATATAACGTAATATGCAGTGTATCATTGAAAATACCTTATAATATTTAGTAGTTTATCATTGAAAATACCTTATAATATAACGTAATATGCAGTGTATAATTGAAAATACCTTTTAATATAACGTAATATGCAGTGAATCATTGAAAATACCTTATAATATAACGTAATATGCAGTGTATCTTTGAAAATACCTTATAATATATGGTAATTTGTAGTGTATCAATGAAAGTACCTTATAATATAACGTAATATGCAGTGTATCATTGAAAATACCTTATAATATAACGTAATATGCAGTGAATCATTGAAAATACCTTATAATATAACG
The DNA here is from genome assembly GCA_916610255.1 of Lasioglossum lativentre. Taxonomy (NCBI): domain Eukaryota; kingdom Metazoa; phylum Arthropoda; class Insecta; order Hymenoptera; family Halictidae; genus Lasioglossum; species Lasioglossum lativentre. The sequence goes on along the minus strand of CAKAJI010000100.1, from coordinate 136,324 downwards.
TAATATGCAGTGTATCTTTGAAAATACCTTATAATATATGGTAATTTGTAGTGTATCAATGAAAGTACCTTATAATATAACGTATTATGCAGTGTATCATTGAAAATACCTTATAATATAACGTAATATGCAGTGTATCATTGAAAATACCTTATAATATTACGTAATATGGAGTGTATCATTGAAAACACCATATAATATATCGTAATATGCAGTGTATCATTGAAAATACCTTATAATATAACGTTATATGCAGTGTATCATTGAAAATACCTTTTAATATAACGTAATATGCAGTGTATCTTTGAAAATACCTTATAATATATGGTAATTTGTAGTGTATCAATGAAAGTACCTTATAATATAACGTAATATGCAGTGTATCATTGAAAATACCTTATAATATAACGTTATATGCAGTGTATCATTGAAAATACCTTATAATATAACGTAATATGCAGTGTATCATTGAAAATACCTTATAATATTTAGTAGTTTATCATTGAAAATACCTTATAATATAACGTTATATGCAGTTTATCATTGAAAATACCTTATAATATAACGTAATATACAGTGTATCATTGAAAATACCTTATGATATAACGTATTATGCAGTGTATCATTGAAAATAACTTATGATATATAGTAGTTTACAATTGAAAATACCTTATAATATAACGTAATATGCAGTGTATCATTGAAAATACCTTATATTATTACGTAATATGGAGTGTATCATTGAAAACACCATATAATATATCGTAATATGCAGTGTATCATTGAAAATACCTTATAATATAACGTTATATGCAGTGTAGCATTGAAAATACCTTATAATATAACGTAATATGCAGTGTATCATTGAAAATACCTTATAATATTTAGTAGTTTATCATTGAAAATACCTTATAATATATGGTAATTTGTAGTGTATCAATGAAAGTACCTTATAATATAACGTATTATGCAGTGTATCATTGAAAATACCTTATAATATAACGTAATATGCAGTGTATCATTGAAAATACCTTATAATATTACGTAATATGGAGTGTATCATTGAAAACACCATATAATATATCGTAATATGCAGTGTATCATTGAAAATACCTTATAATATAACGTTATATGCAGTGTATCATTGAAAATACCTTTTAATATAACGTAATATGCAGTGTATCTTTGAAAATACCTTATAATATATGGTAATTTGTAGTGTATCAATGAAAGTACCTTATAATATAACGTAATATGCAGTGTATCATTGAAAATACCTTATAATATAACGTTATATGCAGTGTATCATTGAAAATACCTTATAATATAACGTAATATGCAGTGTATCATTGAAAATACCTTATAATATTTAGTAGTTTATCATTGAAAATACCTTATAATATAACGTTATATGCAGTTTATCATTGAAAATACCTTATAATATAACGTAATATACAGTGTATCATTGAAAATACCTTATAATATAACGTAATATGCAGTGTATCTTTGAAAATACCTTATAATATATAGTAGTTTACCATTGAAAAAGCTTATAATATAACGTAATATGCAGTGTATCATTGAAAATACCTTATGATATAACGTATTATGCAGTGTATCATTGAAAATACCTTATAATATAACGTTATATGCAGTGTATCATTGAAAATACCTTATAATATAACGTAATATGCAGTGTATCATTGAAAATACCTTATAATATTTAGTAGTTTATCATTGAAAATACCTTATAATATAACGTAATATGCAGTTTATCATTGAAAATACCTTATAATATAACGTAATATACAGTGTATCATTGAAAATACCTTATAATATAACGTAATATGCAGTGTATCTTTGAAAATACCTTATAATATATAGTAGTTTACCATTGAAAAAGCTTATAATATAACGTAATATGCAGTGTATCATTGAAAATACCTTATAAGATATAGTAGCTTATCATTGAAAATACCTTATAATATATAGTAGTTTATCATTGAAAATACCTTATAATATAACGTAATATGCAGTGTATCATTGAAAATACCTTATGATATAACGTATTATGCAGTGTATCATTGAAAATACCTTATAATATATGGTAATTTGTAGTGTATCAATGAAAATACCTTATAATATAACGTAATATGCAGTGTATCATTGAAAATACCTTATAATATAACGTAATATGCAGTGTGTCATTGAAAATACCTTATAATATAACGTAATATGCAGTGTATCATTGAAAATACCTTATGATATATAGTAGTTTACAATTGAAAATACCTTATAATATAACGTAATATGCAGTGTATCATTGAAAATACCTTATAATATTACGTAATATGGAGTGTATCATTGAAAACACCATATAATATATCGTAATATGCAGTGTATCATTGAAAATACCTTATAATATAACGTTATATGCAGTGTATCATTGAAAATACCTTATAATATAACGTAATATGCAGTGTATCATTGAAAATACCTTATAATATTTAGTAGTTTATCATTGAAAATACCTTATAATATAACGTAATATGCAGTGTATCATTGAAAATACCTTATAATATAACGTAATATGCAGTGAATCATTGAAAATACCTTATAATATAACGTAATATGCAGTGTATCTTTGAAAATACCTTATAATATATGGTAATTTGTAGTGTATCAATGAAAGTACCTTATAATATAACGTAATATGCAGTGTATCATTGAAAATACCATATAATATATCGTAATATGCAGTGAATCATTGAAAATACCTTATAATATAACGTAATATGCAGTGTATCTTTGAAAATACCTTATAATATATGGTAATTTGTAGTGTATCAATGAAAGTACCTTATAATATAACGTAATATGCAGTGTATCATTGAAAATACCATATAATATATCGTAATATGCAGTGAATCATTGAAAATACCTTATAATATAACGTAATATGCAGTGTATCATTGAAAATACCTTATAATATTTAGTAGTTTATCATTGAAAATACCTTATAATATAACGTTATATGCAGTTTATCATTGAAAATACCTTATAATATAACGTAATATACAGTGTATCATTGAAAATACCTTATGATATAACGTATTATGCAGTGTATCATTGAAAATAACTTATGATATATAGTAGTTTACAATTGAAAATACCTTATAATATAACGTAATATGCAGTGTATCATTGAAAATACCTTATATTATTACGTAATATGGAGTGTATCATTGAAAACACCATATAATATATCGTAATATGCAGTGTATCATTGAAAATACCTTATAATATAACGTTATATGCAGTGTATCATTGAAAATACCTTATAATATAACGTAATATGCAGTGTATCATTGAAAATACCTTATAATATTTAGTAGTTTATCATTGAAAATACCTTATAATATAACGTTATATGCAGTTTATCATTGAAAATACCTTATAATATAAAGTAATATACAGTGTATCATTGAAAATACCTTATAATATAACGTAATATGCAGTGTATCTTTGAAAATACCTTATAATATATAGTAGTTTACCATTGAAAAAGCTTATAATATAACGTAATATGCAGTGTATCATTGAAAATACCTTATGATATAACGTAATATGCAGTGTATCATTGAAAATACCATATAATATATCGTAATATGCAGTGAATCATTGAAAATACCTTATAATATAACGTAATATGCAGTGTATCTTTGAAAATACCTTATAATATATGGTAATTTGTAGTGTATCAATGAAAGTACCTTATAATATAACGTAATATGCAGTGTATCATTGAAAATACCATATAATATATCGTAATATGCAGTGAATCATTGAAAATACCTTATAATATAACGTAATATGCAGTGTATCTTTGAAAATACCTTATAATATATGGTAATTTGTAGTGTATCAATGAAAGTACCTTATAATATAACGTAATATGCTGTGTATCATTGAAAATACCTTATAATATAACGTTATATGCAGTGTATCATTGAAAATACCTTATAATATAACGTAATATGCAGTGTATCATTGAAAATACCTTATAATATTTAGTAGTTTATCATTGAAAATACCTTATAATATAACGTTATATGCAGTTTATCATTGAAAATACCTTATAATATAATGTAATATACAGTGTATCATTGAAAATACCTTATAATATAACGTAATATGCAGTGTATCTTTGAAAATACCTTATAATATATAGTAGTTTACCATTGAAAAAGCTTATAATATAACGTAATATGCAGTGTATCATTGAAAATACCTTATGATATAACGTATTATGCAGTGTATCATTGAAAATACCTTATAATATAACGTAATATGCAGTGTATCATTGAAAATACCTTATAATATAACGTAATATGCAGTGTATCATTGAAAATACCTTATAATATTTAGTAGTTTATCATTGAAAATACCTTATAATATAACGTTATATGCAGTTTATCATTGAAAATACCTTATAATATAACGTAATATGCAGTGTATCATTGAAAATACCTTATGATATAACGTGTTATGCAGTGTATCATTGAAAATACCTTATGATATATAGTAGTTTACAATTGAAAATACCTTATAATATAACGTAATATGCAGTGTATCATTGAAAATACCTTATAATATTTAGTAGTTTATCATTGAAAATACCTTATAATATAACGTAATATGCAGTGTATCATTGAAAATACCTTATAATATTTAGTAGTTTATCATTGAAAATACCTTATAATATGACGTAATATGCAGTGTATCATTGAAAATACCTTATAATATAACGTAATATGCTGTGAATCATTGAAAATACCTTATAATATAACGTAATATGCAGTGTATCTTTGAAAATACCTTATAATATATGGTAATTTGTAGTGTATCAATGAAAGTACCTTATAATATAACGTAATATGCAGTGTATCATTGAAAATACCATATAATATATCGTAATATGCAGTGAATCATTGAAAATACCTTATAATATAACGTAATATGCAGTGTATCTTTGTAAATACCTTATAATATATGGTAATTTGTAGTGTATCAATGAAAGTACCTTATAATATAACGTAATATGCAGTGAATCATTGAAAATACCTTATAATATAACGTAATATGCAGTGTATCTTTGAAAATACCTTATAATATATGGTAATTTGTAGTGTATCAATGAAAGTACCTTATAATATAACGTAATATGCAGTGTATCATTGAAAATACCTTATAATATAACGTTATATGCAGTGTATCATTGAAAATACCTTATAATATAACGTAATATGCAGTGTATCATTGAAAATACCTTATAATATTTAGTAGTTTATCATTGAAAATACCTTATAATATAACGTTATATGCAGTTTATCATTGAAAATACCTTATAATATAACGTAATATGCAGTGTATCATTGAAAATACCTTATGATATAACGTGTTATGCAGTGTATCATTGAAAATACCTTATGATATATAGTAGTTTACAATTGAAAATACCTTATAATATAACGTAATATGCAGTGTATCATTGAAAATACCTTATAATATTACGTAATATGGAGTGTATCATTGAAAACACCATATAATATATCGTAATATGCAGTGTATCATTGAAAATACCTTATAATATAACGTTATATGCAGTGTATCATTGAAAATACCTTATAATATAACGTAATATGCAGTGTATCATTGAAAATACCTTATAATATTTAGTAGTTTATCATTGAAAATACCTTATAATATAACGTTATATGCAGTTTATCATTGAAAATACCTTATAATATAACGTAATATGCAGTGAATCATTGAAAATACCTTATAATATAACGTAATATGCAGTGTATCATTGAAAATACCTTATAATATTACGTAATATGGAGTGTATCATTGAAAATACCTTATAATATAACGTAATATGCTGTGAATCATTGAAAATACCTTATAATATAACGTAATATGCAGTGTATCTTTGAAAATACCTTATAATATATGGTAATTTGTAGTGTATCAATGAAAGTACCTTATAATATAACGTAATATGCAGTGTATCATTGAAAATACCATATAATATATCGTAATATGCAGTGAATCATTGAAAATACCTTATAATATAACGTAATATGCAGTGTATCTTTGAAAATACCTTATAATATATGGTAATTTGTAGTGTATCAATGAAAGTACCTTATAATATAACGTAATATGCAGTGAATCATTGAAAATACCTTATAATATAACGTAATATGCAGTGTATCTTTGAAAATACCTTATAATATATGGTAATTTGTAGTGTATCAATGAAAGTACCTTATAATATAACGTAATATGCAGTGTATCATTGAAAATACCTTATAATATAACGTTATATGCAGTGTATCATTGAAAATACCTTATAATATAACGTAATATGCAGTGTATCATTGAAAATACCTTATAATATTTAGTAGTTTATCATTGAAAATACCTTATAATATAACGTTATATGCAGTTTATCATTGAAAATACCTTATAATATAACGTAATATGCAGTGTATCATTGAAAATACCTTATGATATAACGTATTATGCAGTGTATCATTGAAAATACCTTATGATATATAGTAGTTTACAATTGAAAATACCTTATAATATAACGTAATATGCAGTGTATCATTGAAAATACCTTATAATATTACGTAATATGGAGTGTATCATTGAAAACACCATATAATATATCGTAATATGCAGTGTATCATTGAAAATACCTTATAATATAACGTTATATGCAGTGTATCATTGAAAATACCTTATAATATAACGTAATATGCAGTGTATCATTGAAAATACCTTATAATATTTAGTAGTTTATCATTGAAAATACCTTATAATATAACGTTATATGCAGTTTATCATTGAAAATACCTTATAATATAACGTAATATGCAGTGTATCATTGAAAATACCTTATAATATTTAGTAGTTTATCATTGAAAATACCTTATATTATAACGTAATATGCAGTTTATCATTGAAAATACCTTATATTATAACGTAATATGCAGTTTATCATTGAAAATACCTTATAATATAACGTAATATACAGTGTATCATTGAAAATACCTTATAATATAACGTAATGTACAGTGTATCATTGAAAATACCTTATAGGATATAGTAGCTTATCATTGAAAATACCTTATAATATATAGTAGTTTATCATTGAAAATACCTTATAATATAACGTAATATGCAGTGTATCATTGAAAATACCTTATGATATAACGTATTATGCAGTGTATCATTGAAAATACCTTATGATATATAGTAGTTTACAATTGAAAATACCTTATAATATAACGTAATATGCAGTGTATTATTGAAAATACCTTATAATATTACGTAATATGGAGTGTATCATTGAAAACACCATATAATATATCGTAATATGCAGTGTATCATTGAAAATACCTTATAATATAACGTAATATACACTGTATCATTGAAAATACCTTATGATATATAGTAGTTTACAATTGAAAATACCTTATAATATAACGTAATATGCAGTGTATCATTGAAAATACCTTATAATATTTAGTAGTTTATCATTGAAAATACCTTATAATATAACGTTATATGCAGTTTATCATTGAAAATACCTTATAATATAATGTAATATACAGTGTATCATTGAAAATACCTTATAATATAACGTAATATGCAGTGTATCTTTGAAAATACCTTATAATATATAGTAGTTTACCATTGAAAAAGCTTATAATATAACGTAATATGCAGTGTATCATTGAAAATACCTTATGATATAACGTATTATGCAGTGTATCATTGAAAATACCTTATAATATAACGTTATATGCAGTGTATCATTGAAAATACCTTATAATATAACGTAATATGCAGTGTATCATTGAAAATACCTTATAATATTTAGTAGTTTATCATTGAAAATACCTTATAATATAACGTTATATGCAGTTTATCATTGAAAATACCTTATAATATAACGTAATATGCAGTGTATCATTGAAAATACCTTATGATATAACGTGTTATGCAGTGTATCATTGAAAATACCTTATGATATATAGTAGTTTACAATTGAAAATACCTTATGATATAACGTAATATGCAGTGTATCATTGAAAATACCTTATAATATTACGTAATATGGAGTGTATCATTGAAAACACCATATAATATATCGTAATATGCAGTGTATCATTGAAAATACCTTATAATATAACGTTATATGCAGTGTATCATTGAAAATACCTTATAATATAACGTAATATGCAGTGTATCATTGAAAATACCTTATAATATTTAGTAGTTTATCATTGAAAATACCTTATAATATAACGTAATATGCAGTGTATCATTGAAAATACCTTATAATATAACGTAATATGCAGTGTATCATTGAAAATACCTTATAATATAACGTAATATGCAGTGAATCATTGAAAATACCTTATAATATAACGTAATATGCAGTGTATCTTTGAAAATACCTTATAATATATGGTAATTTGTAGTGTATCAATGAAAGTACCTTATAATATAACGTAATATGCAGTGTATCATTGAAAATACCTTATAATATATCATAATATGCAGTGTATCATTGAAAATACCATATAATATATCGTTATATGCAGTGTATCATTGAAAATACCTTATAATATAACGTAATATGCAGTGTATCATTGAAAATACCTTATAATATTTAGTAGTTTATCATTGAAAATACATTATAATATAACGTAATATGCAGTGTATCATTGAAAATACCTTATAATATTTAGTAGTTTATCATTGAAAATACCTTATAATATAACGTAATATGCAGTGTATCATTGAAAATACCTTATAATATAACGTAATATGCAGTGAATCATTGAAAATACCTTATAATATAACGTAATATGCAGTGTATCTTTGAAAATACCTTATAATATATGGTAATTTGTAGTGTATCAATGAAAGTACCTTATAATATAACGTAATATGCAGTGAATCATTGAAAATACCTTATAATATAACGTAATATGCAGTGTATCTTTGAAAATACCTTATAATATATGGTAATTTGTAGTGTATCAATGAAAGTACCTTATAATATAACGTAATATGCAGTGTATCATTGAAAATACCTTATAATATAACGTTATATGCAGTGTATCATTGAAAATACCTTATAATATAACGTAATATGCAGTGTATCATTGAAAATACCTTATAATATTTAGTAGTTTATCATTGAAAATACCTTATAATATAACGTTATATGCAGTTTATCATTGAAAATACCTTATAATATAATGTAATATACAGTGTATCATTGAAAATACCTTATAATATAACGTAATATGCAGTGTATCTTTGAAAATACCTTATAATATATAGTAGTTTACCATTGAAAAAGCTTATAATATAACGTAATATGCAGTGTATCATTGAAAATACCTTATGATATAACGTATTATGCAGTGTATCATTGAAAATACCTTATAATATAACGTTATATGCAGTGTATCATTGAAAATACCTTATAATATAACGTAATATGCAGTGTATCATTGAAAATACCTTATAATATTTAGTAGTTTATCATTGAAAATACCTTATAATATAACGTTATATGCAGTTTATCATTGAAAATACCTTATAATATAACGTAATATGCAGTGTATCATTGAAAATACCTTATAATATAACGTGTTATGCAGTGTATCATTGAAAATACCTTATGATATATAGTAGTTTACAATTGAAAATACCTTATAATATAACGTAATATGCAGTGTATCATTGAAAATACCTTATAATATTACGTAATATGGAGTGTATCATTGAAAACACCATATAATATATCGTAATATGCAGTGTATCATTGAAAATACCTTATAATATAACGTTATATGCAGTGTATCATTGAAAATACCTTATAATATAACGTAATATGCAGTGTATCATTGAAAATACCTTATAATATTTAGTAGTTTATCATTGAAAATACCTTATAATATAACGTAATATGCAGTGTATCGTTGAAAATACCTTATAATATAACGTAATATGCAGTGTATCATTGAAAATACCTTATAATATAACGTAATATGCAGTGAATCATTGAAAATACCGTATAATGTAACGTAATATGCAGTGTATCTTTGAAAATACCTTATAATATATGGTAATTTGTAGTGTATCAATGAAAGTACCTTATAATATAACGTAATATGCAGTGTATCATTGAAAATACCTTATAATATAACGTTATATGCAGTGTATCATTGAAAATACCTTATAATATAACGTAATATGCAGTGTATCATTGAAAATACCTTATAATATTTAGTAGTTTATCATTGAAAATACCTTATAATATAACGTTATATGCAGTTTATCATTGAAAATACCTTATAATATAATGTAATATACAGTGTATCATTGAAAATACCTTATAATATAACGTAATATGCAGTGTATCTTTGAAAATACCTTATAATATATAGTAGTTTACCATTGAAAAAGCTTATAATATAACGTAATATGCAGTGTATCATTGAAAATACCTTATGATATAACGTATTATGCAGTGTATCATTGAAAATACCTTATAATATAACGTTATATGCAGTGTATCATTGAAAATACCTTATAATATAACGTAATATGCAGTGTATCATTGAAAATACCTTATAATATTTAGTAGTTTATCATTGAAAATACCTTATAATATAACGTTATATGCAGTTTATCATTGAAAATACCTTATAATATAACGTAATATGCAGTGTATCATTGAAAATACCTTATGATATAACGTGTTATGCAGTGTATCATTGAAAATACCTTATGATATATAGTAGTTTACAATTGAAAATACCTTATAATATTACGTAATATGGAGTGTATCATTGAAAACACCATATAATATATCGTAATATGCAGTGTATCATTGAAAATACCTTATAATATAACGTTATATGCAGTGTATCATTGAAAATACCTTATAATATAACGTAATATGCAGTGTATCATTGAAAATACCTTATAATATAATGTAATATACAGTGTATCATTGAAAATACCTTATAATATAACGTAATATGCAGTGTATCATTGAAAATACCTTATAATATAACGTAATATGCAGTGTATCATTGAAAATACCTTATAATATTTAGTAGTTTATCATTGAAAATACCTTATAATATAACGTTATATGCAGTTTATCATTGAAAATACCTTATAATATAATGTAATATACAGTGTATCATTGAAAATACCTTATAATATAACGTAATATGCAGTGTATCTTTGAAAATACCTTATAATATATAGTAGTTTACCATTGAAAAAGCTTATAATATAACGTAATATGCAGTGTATCATTGAAAATACCTTATGATATAACGTATTATGCAGTGTATCATTGAAAATACCTTATAATATAACGTTATATGCAGTGTATCATTGAAAATACCTTATAATATAACGTAATATGCAGTGTATCATTGAAAATACCTTATAATATTTAGTAGTTTATCATTGAAAATACCTTATAATATAACGTTATATGCAGTTTATCATTGAAAATACCTTATAATATAACGTAATATGCAGTGTATCATTGAAAATACCTTATGATATAACGTGTTATGCAGTGTATCATTGAAAATACCTTATGATATATAGTAGTTTACAATTGAAAATACCTTATAATATAACGTAATATGCAGTGTATCATTGAAAATACCTTATAATATTACGTAATATGGAGTGTATCATTGAAAACACCATATAATATATCGTAATATGCAGTGTATCATTGAAAATACCTTATAATATAACGTTATATGCAGTGTATCATTGAAAATACCTTATAATATAACGTAATATGCAGTGTATCATTGAAAATACCTTATAATATTTAGTAGTTTATCATTGAAAATACCTTATAATATAACGTAATATGCAGTGTATCATTGAAAATACCTTATAATATAACGTAATATGCAGTGTATCATTGAAAATACCTTATAATATAACGTAATATGCAGTGTATCATTGAAAATACCTTATAATATAACGTAATATGCAGTGTATCTTTGAAAATACCTTATAATATATGGTAATTTGTAGTGTATCAATGAAAGTACCTTATAATATAACGTAATATGCAGTGTATCATTGAAAATACCTTATAATATAACGTTATATGCAGTGTATCATTGAAAATACCTTATAATATAACGTAATATGCAGTGTATCATTGAAAATACCTTATAATATTTAGTAGTTTATCATTGAAAATACCTTATAATATAACGTTATATGCAGTTTATCATTGAAAATACCTTATAATATAATGTAATATACAGTGTATCATTGAAAATACCTTATAATATAACGTAATATGCAGTGTATCTTTGAAAATACCTTATAATATATAGTAGTTTACCATTGAAAAAGCTTATAATATAACGTAATATGCAGTGTATCATTGAAAATACCTTATGATATAACGTATTATGCAGTGTATCATTGAAAATACCTTATAATATAACGTTATATGCAGTGTATCATTGAAAATACCTTATAATATAACGTAATATGCAGTGTATCATTGAAAATACCTTATAATATTTAGTAGTTTATCATTGAAAATACCTTATAATATAACGTTATATGCAGTTTATCATTGAAAATACCTTATAATATAACGTAATATGCAGTGTATCATTGAAAATACCTTATGATATAACGTGTTATGCAGTGTATCATTGAAAATACCTTATGATATATAGTAGTTTACAATTGAAAATACCTTATAATATTACGTAATATGGAGTGTATCATTGAAAACACCATATAATATATCGTAATATGCAGTGTATCATTGAAAATACCTTATAATATAACGTTATATGCAGTGTATCATTGAAAATACCTTATAATATAACGTAATATGCAGTGTATCATTGAAAATACCTTATAATATAATGTAATATACAGTGTATCATTGAAAATACCTTATAATATAACGTAATATGCAGTGTATCTTTGAAAATACCTTATAATATATAGTAGTTTACCATTGAAAAAGCTTATAATATAACGTAATATGCAGTGTATCATTGAAAATACCTTATGATATAACGTATTATGCAGTGTATCATTGAAAATACCTTATAATATAACGTTATATGCAGTGTATCATTGAAAATACCTTATAATATTTAGTAGTTTATCATTGAAAATACCTTATAATATAACGTTATATGCAGTTTATCATTGAAAATACCTTATAATATAATGTAATATACAGTGTATCATTGAAAATACCTTATAATATAACGTAATATGCAGTGTATCTTTGAAAATACCTTATAATATATAGTAGTTTACCATTGAAAAAGCTTATAATATAACGTAATATGCAGTGTATCATTGAAAATACCTTATGATATAACGTATTATGCAGTGTATCATTGAAAATACCTTATAATATAACGTTATATGCAGTGTATCATTGAAAATACCTTATAATATAACGTAATATGCAGTGTATCATTGAAAATACCTTATAATATTTAGTAGTTTATCATTGAAAATACCTTATAATATAACGTTATATGCAGTTTATCATTGAAAATACCTTATAATATAACGTAATATGCAGTGTATCATTGAAAATACCTTATGATATAACGTGTTATGCAGTGTATCATTGAAAATACCTTATGATATATATAGTAGTTTACAATTGAAAATACCTTATAATATTACGTAATATGGAGTGTATCATTGAAAACACCATATAATATATCGTAATATGCAGTGTATCATTGAAAATACCTTATAATATAACGTTATATGCAGTGTATCATTGAAAATACCTTATAATATAACGTAATATGCAGTGTATCATTGAAAATACCTTATAATATTTAGTAGTTTATCATTGAAAATACCTTATAATATAACGTAATATGCAGTGTATCATTGAAAATACCTTATAATATAACGTAATATGCAGTGTATCATTGAAAATACCTTATAATATAACGTAATATGCAGTGAATCATTGAAAATACCTTATAATATAACGTAATATGCAGTGTATCTTTGAAAATACCTTATAATATATGGTAATTTGTAGTGTATCAATGAAAGTACCTTATAATATAACGTAATATGCAGTGTATCATTGAAAATACCTTATAATATAACGTTATATGCAGTGTATCATTGAAAATACCTTATAATATAACGTAATATGCAGTGTATCATTGAAAATACCTTATAATATTTAGTAGTTTATCATTGAAAATACCTTATAATATAACGTTATATGCAGTTTATCATTGAAAATACCTTATAATATAATGTAATATACAGTGTATCATTGAAAATACCTTATAATATAACGTAATATGCAGTGTATCTTTGAAAATACCTTATAATATATAGTAGTTTACCATTGAAAAAGCTTATAATATAACGTAATATGCAGTGTATCATTGAAAATACCTTATGATATAACGTATTATGCAGTGTATCATTGAAAATACCTTATAATATAACGTTATATGCAGTGTATCATTGAAAATACCTTATAATATAACGTAATATGCAGTGTATCATTGAAAATACCTTATAATATTTAGTAGTTTATCATTGAAAATACCTTATAATATAGTAGTTTATCATTGAAAATACCTTATAATATAACGTAATATGCAGTGTATCATTGAAAATACCTTATGATATAACGTATTATGCAGTGTATCATTGAAAATACCTTATGATATATAGTAGTTTACAATTGAAAATACCTTATAATATTACGTAATATGGAGTGTATCATTGAAAACACCATATAATATATCGTAATATGCAGTGTATCATTGAAAATACCTTATAATATAACGTTATATGCAGTGTATCATTGAAAATACCTTATAATATAACGTAATATGCAGTGTATCATTGAAAATACCTTATAATATAATGTAATATACAGTGTATCATTGAAAATACCTTATAATATAACGTAATATGCAGTGTATCTTTGAAAATACCTTATAATATATAGTAGTTTACCATTGAAAAAGCTTATAATATAACGTAATATGCAGTGTATCATTGAAAATACCTTATGATATAACGTATTATGCAGTGTATCATTGAAAATACCTTATAATATAACGTTATATGCAGTGTATCATTGAAAATACCTTATGATATATAGTAGTTTACAATTGAAAATACCTTATAATATAACGTAATATGCAGTGTATCATTGAAAATACCTTATAATATTACGTAATATGGAGTGTATCATTGAAAACACCATATAATATATCGTAATATGCAGTGTATCATTGAAAATACCTTATAATATAACGTTATATGCAGTGTATCATTGAAAATACCTTATAATATAACGTAATATGCAGTGTATCATTGAAAATACCTTATAATATTTAGTAGTTTATCATTGAAAATACCTTATAATATAACGTAATATGCAGTGTATCATTGAAAATACCTTATAATATAACGTAATATGCAGTGTATCATTGAAAATACCTTATAATATATCGTAATATGCAGTGAATCATTGAAAATACCTTATAATATAACGTAATATGCAGTGTATCTTTGAAAATACCTTATAATATATGGTAATTTGTAGTGTATCAATGAAAGTACCTTATAATATAACGTAATATGCAGTGTATCATTGAAAATACCTTATAATATAACGTTATATGCAGTGTATCATTGAAAATACCTTATAATATAACGTAATATGCAGTGTATCATTGAAAATACCTTATAATATTTAGTAGTTTATCATTGAAAATACCTTATAATATAACGTTATATGCAGTTTATCATTGAAAATACCTTATAATATAATGTAATATGCAGTGTATCATTGAAAATACCTTATAATATAACGTAATATGCAGTGTATCTTTGAAAATACCTTATAATATATAGTAGTTTACCATTGAAAAAGCTTATAATATAACGTAATATGCAGTGTATCATTGAAAATACCTTATGATATAACGTATTATGCAGTGTATCATTGAAAATACCTTATAATATAACGTTATATGCAGTGTATCATTGAAAATACCTTATAATATAACGTAATATGCAGTGTATCATTGAAAATACCTTATAATATTTAGTAGTTTATCATTGAAAATACCTTATAATATAACGTTATATGCAGTTTATCATTGAAAATACCTTATAATATAACGTAATATGCAGTGTATCATTGAAAATACCTTATGATATAACGTGTTATGCAGTGTATCATTGAAAATACCTTATGATATATAGTAGTTTACAATTGAAAATACCTTATAATATAACGTAATATGCAGTGTATCATTGAAAATACCTTATAATATTACGTAATATGGAGTGTATCATTGAAAACACCATATAATATATCGTAATATGCAGTGTATCATTGAAAATACCTTATAATATAACGTTATATGCAGTGTATCATTGAAAATACCATATAATATAACGTAATATGCAGTGTATCATTGAAAATACCTTATAATATTTAGTAGTTTATCATTGAAAATACCTTATAATATAACGTAATATGCAGTGTATCATTGAAAATACCTTATAATATAACGTAATATGCAGTGTATCATTGAAAATACCTTATAATATAACGTAATATGCAGTGTATCATTGAAAATACCTTATAATATTTAGTAGTTTATCATTGAAAATACCTTATAATATAACGTAATATGCAGTGTATCATTGAAAATACCTTATAATATTTAGTAGTTTATCATTGAAAATACCTTATAATATAACGTAATATGCAGTGTATCATTGAAAATACCTTATAATATAACGTAATATGCAGTGAATCATTGAAAATACCTTATAATATAACGTAATATGCAGTGTATCTTTGAAAATACCTTATAATATATGGTAATTTGTAGTGTATCAATGAAAGTACCTTATAATATAACGTAATATGCAGTGTATCATTGAAAATACCATATAATATATCGTAATATGCAGTGAATCATTGAAAATACCTTATAATATAACGTAATATGCAGTGTATCTTTGAAAATACCTTATAATATATGGTAATTTGTAGTGTATCAATGAAAGTACCTTATAATATAACGTAATATGCAGTGTATCATTGAAAATACCTTATAAGATATAGTAGCTTATCATTGAAAATACCTTATAATATATAGTAGTTTATCATTGAAAATACCTTATAATATAACGTAATATGCAGTGTATCATTGAAAATACCTTATGATATAACGTGTTATGCAGTGTATCATTGAAAATACCTTATGATATATAGTAGTTTACAATTGAAAATACCTTATAATATAACGTAATATGCAGTGTATCATTGAAAATACCTTATAATATTACGTAATATGGAGTGTATCATTGAAAACACCATATAATATATCGTAATATGCAGTGTATCATTGAAAATACCTTATAATATAACGTTATATGCAGTGTATCATTGAAAATACCTTATAATATAACGTAATATGCAGTGTATCATTGAAAATACCTTATAATATTTAGTAGTTTATCATTGAAAATACCTTATAATATAACGTAATATGCAGTGTATCATTGAAAATACCTTATAATATAACGTAATATGCAGTGAATCATTGAAAATACCTTATAATATAACGTAATATACAGTGTATCACTGAAAATACCTTATAATATAACGTAATATGCAGTGTATCTTTGAAAATACCTTATAATATATAGTAGTTTACCATTGAAAAAGCTTATAATATAACGTAATATGCAGTGAATCATTGAAAATACCTTATAAGATATAGTAGCTTATCATTGAAAATACCTTATAATATATAGTAGTTTATCATTGAAAATACCTTATAATATAACGTAATATGCAGTGTATCATTGAAAATACCTTATGATATAACGTATTATGCAGTGTATCATTGAAAATACCTTATAATATATGGTAATTTGTAGTGTATCAATGAAAATACCTTATAATATAACGTAATATGCAGTGTATCATTGAAAATACCTTATAATATAACGTAATAGGCAGTTTATCATTGAAAATACCTAATAATATAACGTAATATACAGTGTATCATTGAAAATACCTTATAATATAACGTAATATGCAGTGAATCATTGAAAATACCTTATAATATAACGTAATATGCAGTGTATCTTTGATAATACCTTATAATATATGGTAATTTGTAGTGTATCAATGAAAGTACCTTATAATATAACGTAATATGCAGTGTATCATTGAAAATACCTTATAATATATCATAATATGCAGTGTATCATTGAAAATACCATATAATATATCGTAATATGCAGTGTATCATTGCAAATACCTTATAATATAACGTAATATGCAGTGTATCATTGAAAATACCTTATAATATAACGTAATATGCAGTGTGTCATTGAAAATACCTTATAATATAACGTAATATGCAGTGTATCATTGGAAATACCTTATGATATATAGTAGTTTACAATTGAAAATACCTTATAATATAACGTAATATGCAGTGTATCATTGAAAATACGTTATCATATTACGTAATATGGAGTGTATCATTGAAAACACCATATAATATATCGTAATATGCAGTGTATCATTGAAAATACCTTATAATATAACGTTATATGCAGTGTATCATTGAAAATACCTTATAATATAACGTAATATGCAGTGTATCATTGAAAATACCTTATAATATTTAGTAGTTTATCATTGAAAATACCTTATAATATAACGTAATATGCAGTGTATCATTGAAAATACCTTATAATATAACGTAATATGCAGTGTATCATTGAAAATACCTTATAATATAACGTAATATGCAGTGAATCATTGAAAATACCTTATAATATAACGTAATATGCAGTGTATCTTTGAAAATACCTTATAATATATGGTAATTTGTAGTGTATCAATGAAAGTACCTTATAATATAACGTAATATGCAGTGTATCATTGAAAATACCTTATAATATATCATAATATGCAGTGCATAATATGCAGTGTATCATTGAAAATACCATATAATATATCGTTATATGCAGTGTATCATTGAAAATACCTTATAATATAACGTAATATGCAGTGTATCATTGAAAATACCTTATAATATTTAGTAGTTTATCATTGAAAATACCTTATAATATAACGTAATATGCAGTGTATCATTGAAAATACCTTATAATATAACGTAATATGCAGTGAATCATTGAAAATACCTTATAATATAACGTAATATGCAGTGTATCATTGAAAATACCTTATAATATTTAGTAGTTTATCATTGAAAATACCTTATAATATTACGTTATATTATAACGTAATATGCAGTGTATCATTGAAAATACCTTATAATATTACGTAATATGGAGTGTATCATTGAAAACACCATATAATATATCGTAATATGCAGTGTATCATTGAAAATACCTTATAATATAACGTTATATGCAGTGTATCATTGAAAATACCTTATAATATAACGTAATATGCAGTGTATCATTGAAAATACCTTATAATATTTAGTAGTTTATCATTGAAAATACCTTATAATATAACGTAATATGCAGTGTATCATTGAAAATACCTTATAATATAACGTAATATGCAGTGTATCATTGAAAATACCTTATAATATAACGTAATATGCAGTGAATCATTGAAAATACCTTATAATATAACGTAATATGCAGTGTATCTTTGAAAATACCTTATAATATATGGTAATTTGTAGTGTATCAATGAAAGTACCTTATAATATAACGTAATATGCAGTGTATCATTGAAAATACCTTATAATATATCATAATATGCAGTGCATAATATGCAGTGTATCATTGAAAATACCATATAATATATCGTTATATGCAGTGTATCATTGAAAATACCTTATAATATAACGTAATATGCAGTGTATCATTGAAAATACCTTATAATATTTAGTAGTTTATCATTGAAAATACCTTATAATATTACCTTATAATATAACGTAATATGCAGTGTATCATTGAAAATACCTTATAATATTACGTAATATGGAGTGTATCATTGAAAACACCATATAATATATCGTAATATGCAGTGTATCATTGAAAATACCTTATAATATAACGTTATATGCAGTGTATCATTGAAAATACCTTATAATATAACGTAATATGCAGTGTATCATTGAAAATACCTTATAATATTTAGTAGTTTATCATTGAAAATACCTTATAATATAACGTAATATGCAGTGTATCATTGAAAATACCTTTTAATATAACGTAATATGCAGTGAATCATTGAAAATACCTTATAATATAACGTAATATGCAGTGTATCTTTGAAAATACCTTATAATATATGGTAATTTGTAGTGTATCAATGAAAGTACCTTATAATATAACGTAATATGCAGTGTATCATTGAAAATACCATATAATATATCGTAATATGCAGTGAATCATTGAAAATACCTTATAATATAACGTAATATGCAGTGTATCTTTGAAAATACCTTATAATATATGGTAATTTGTAGTGTATCAATGAAAGTACCTTATAATATAACGTAATATGCAGTGTATCATTGAAAATACCTTATAATATAACGTTATATGCAGTGTATCATTGAAAATACCTTATAATATAACGTAATATGCAGTGTATCATTGAAAATACCTTATAATATTTAGTAGTTTATCATTGAAAATACCTTATAATATAACGTTATATGCAGTTTATCATTGAAAATACCTTATAATATAACGTAATATACAGTGTATCATTGAAAATACCTTATAATATAACGTAATATGCAGTGTATCTTTGAAAATACCTTATAATATATAGTAGTTTACCATTGAAAAAGCTTATAATATAACGTAATATGCAGTGTATCATTGAAAATACCTTATGATATAACGTATTATGCAGTGTATCATTGAAAATACCTTATGATATATAGTAGTTTACAATTGAAAATACCTTATAATATAACGTAATATGCAGTGTATCATTGAAAATACCTTATAATATAACGTAATATGCAGTGTATCATTGAAAACACCATATAATATATCGTAATATGCAGTGTATCATTGAAAATACCTTATAATATAACGTTATATGCAGTGTATCATTGAAAATACCTTATAATATAACGTAATATGCAGTGTATCATTGAAAATACCTTATAATATTTAGTAGTTTATCATTGAAAATACCTTATAATATAACGTAATATGCAGTGTATCATTGAAAATACCTTATAATATAACGTAATATGCAGTGAATCATTGAAAATACCTTATAATATAACGTAATATGCAGTGTATCTTTGAAAATACCTTATAATATATGGTAATTTGTAGTGTATCAATGAAAGTACCTTATAATATAACGTAATATGCAGTGTATCATTGAAAATACCATATAATATATCGTAATATGCAGTGAATCATTGAAAATACCTTATAATATAACGTAATATGCAGTGTATCTTTGAAAATACCTTATAATATATGGTAATTTGTAGTGTATTGTAACCGTTATTTTTCTTTACATTGTTTTACGTTGTTACTTTCGTCTATCCACATTAAATGTGCTAAATATTTCCGGATGCGATAAGTGGAGATCCGTGCCTCCAGGAATGGACGGCGGTGAGATTAGGCGAAAGTCAGAGTACTAGAGTGTAATAACGGAAAAAACGTAAGATACTCTCGTTATGAATCTGTGACAAATTTACAAAATCGAGACACGGTCTCTAACGAAATTTGCTAACCTTGTCAAACCGGAGCACCGGCTCTCACAATTTAAATTAAGTTATCCGCGGCGGAATGTGTTTTGCTCCACGTCCGGTTCGCGAAATCTTATGCACTGTGCGTCCTTATCACCCTTTAAATCATAACGGTCACAATTGACCGTCCCTTGAATCACGTTGTTTCCTTATATTTTATTTTATTAGATTTTAGATTTATTTTATTATACGTTTATCGCACGCGAAGAACAAACTGGCCGGTCTTACTACCCGTGCGCTCGGCTGTTTCCAGATGATACGCACCGATATCGACACTCACCAAACCCCAGTCCCTCCGCTCCACCTAAGAGGTACTCCTCAGCACGTAAGTGGACTTAGAGTAACCTCCGGTTTCGATAGAGTGACCGTGATCGTGTTTAGTCAGTTTGCCAAATCGAACCGAGGCAAAATAGTAACGTGTACTGGTCCGGCCAGATTTCTCTGGATGGTAGCAGCTTTGTGACCGTTAATTGTATTTCTCCTCCTTGAGATTTTATGCATTAAGAGCGAGGAAGTCCGAGCCTCCATGCAATGGACAGCGGAAAGGTCTGGATGAAGAATTAAATGTTGCAAGTGAGAACTGGTAAAAGGGTGATATATTCTGTATATCAAAAACAAAAAAATACAACGTGTTTACGAATTCGGCGTGAATATCCAAGCGAAACGGTTATTAGTCAATACAATCAGTCTGTCCGGAGCACCGGCTCTTACAATAGAGTAACGAGTTAATACGGTGTTCAAGGACGGCGTCAGCCAATATGTTGACCCTACGTCTGGACGTAATAATCTTCTTGAATCTCCCAACCCAGGGAACGAGTATTAAGTATATATAAATATGTATGTATATATATTGGTAAATAACGCGCTAGTGATCTTTGAGATATTCATGGACATCCACTGGACGATCTCACCATTCATGTTATCGACCGATTGCTCAGTCGATCACCTGAATAGAGACACCTACCAGACTCAGGCTCTCCCCGCACTCAAGAATTACTCTTCAGCACAATATGTGGACTCAGAGTACCTTCCAGTGATTAGGAATAGCCCAGTCATGTATCATCCTATTACTCGCACTTGCTGTAGCAAGGTTCAAATATTATATTCGAAATATTTCAGATATAAGTGATTGTCATCCGTTAATTAAATTGTGACTCAAAATGAACTATCGCGGTTAAATTGCCAATTGGCGTTATTCAAGGATCAGTAGGACCGTTTCACTACCCATGCGATCGGCCGATATGCAGATGATACGCATGGGTCAAAACAACCACTAAACCTCGACCTCTCCGCCACACCCAAGAATTACTCGTCAGCACGATTGTGGACTCGGAGTAGATTCCGGTGTCGATAGAGAAATCTTAGTCGTGTAAAATCCTCCCGTCAATTAATAACAATCAATTGATTTATGCATAGAACCATTGAACCAGCTTACTATTCATGTGACCGGCTGAATTCTCAGATGATT
Source organism: Lasioglossum lativentre (assembly GCA_916610255.1). Classification (NCBI taxonomy): domain Eukaryota; kingdom Metazoa; phylum Arthropoda; class Insecta; order Hymenoptera; family Halictidae; genus Lasioglossum; species Lasioglossum lativentre. The sequence goes on along the minus strand of CAKAJI010000100.1, from coordinate 112,915 downwards.
CACATGCAATAGAAGCTGTCACTAGCCGCAGATCCTCCTTAACACTTAAGAGTTACTCCTCAGCACAATTTGTGGACTCAGAGCAACCTCCAGTATTTACGGAATTTCATTAGCCGTGTAAATTCAAATGTCCTATCCAAAGACAAGGTGACTAGAACAGCTAACCACGGACGGATAACACAACAACGACATTCAACGATGATAATGAAGTCGTGTGATTCTTCAATAATACCAACGAATTGACGATCTCATTCCGAATCTACCGAGAGTTTATTTATATCAAAGGTCACTAGTGGTGTCCGCACGACGCGTATCGCGCAGTTACGAATTAGGCTCGCTGTCTACTAAAATTTATTAACTCTTTAATTACGCGATTGCTCGTATGGCAATTTACAACTTTCGGATTCGCGTGGACAAATAAGTGCTTTAAATAATCACGGAAATATTGACAACTACGCGGTTACGATTGTAATACGCATCGGTGACTACGTTAAACTGTGCCGCGACGCGGTTTGCGATTGCGACTCCTCGGTTTGAGGCGTGTACGTATCGAGGTTGAAGAGAGAATTTGTCTAATACAACAGGACGGTTTGGCCTCCCGAATACGCACCGGTTATCGTCGAACGGACACCTCGCGAATAGTGTGTTTACTGGATCGCTTCCAGACGTAGAGTGCTCTCTCGACGATCCGCATCGACCTCCTTCGATCGCTATCGAAGTGGGGATCGATGCGTGCGCAATCTTAGTTAGTGGGGATCTTGCAATCTCCCACCATCACGCGTAATGTGTAAGACATTCCGGTTTGCCGTGATAAGAACGATCCCTACGTTCGATACTCGCGAAGTGTCGATATGTAACCGACACGGTTACATATACTCCCCCTTCCCTTTCGAGATTACAGGTGCAGGAGTGCAACCGAAATGCACCTAGTAATCTACTTTACATGACACCACAGGCCAATTGCATCGCTATCCGGCGGTATTGGCGTTGCGCCGGAGACACGAAAGAGTCGCGACACTGCATATGTAGTCTAACGCGTTGTCTAGAACAATTATTATATAATATCACATTTCGGCAGATAAATACGAGGTATCTTATAATGATCACAATTATCACTGATAATACTGTTACGCGTCATTTCCGCAATGCTCTCGGAAATTTCTCAATGTACGGGATTCGACGTTGCCATTTACATTTGTGAAGCGAAAGGACTTGAAATTCAGTGCGTAAATAATAATTGAATGATCGTAACATAAGATCTGTCTGTTTTCGCTTATACCTATCGCGTCACGTCGATCCTTGTTAATTGCGCGTTTGCCGACGGTAAATTAACGAACAATTGTCTATTATTATATATATACAAAAAAAAAAAAACTATTATCGTTTGTACTTGTCATTAACGAAATTATATAATCCATTGCTGGTTTGTGGTCTCACCGCGAACTAAAGAAAGAAAATATCCTGTTATTCAATAACGACCGGAAAATGAAAATCGCTTTCTATCTTAGCTTTTAAAACAAGAAATGAAACAAAATGGCTGTTCTTATGTTCTTACTCACTATTCACTCGTCACCCTTTCACGTTTCGTTGGCTCTACCGGATTCCGGCGTTTCTAATAGCTCTTCTATCAGGGTCTCTGTTAGTGGTAGTAGATCTCCTAATACCAATAGTCCCAGTGGATCACGGGGGTTCAGCATGGGTATTTCAATTGGTGGATCGTCCACCGCGGAAGTGGATGGCTCCAAGTGTCTTTCCGCTGGTGCCCAGTTCTTCTTTTCCTCCCGGGTGTCCGGAATGAACTCGAAGGACTGGTCCATCTGCTCCGTCGTTTGTTGTTCTGGGACAAATTCGAACGACATTTCCCATTGTTCACGTGCGTCCTCGTGTGCGTTTTTATTTTTCTGGCTGTCCTCGGGACCTCTTTGTTCCGTCATCGTCACGAGTCCTCCGCGTGGAGTTTGTGTCTGGACATGCATCCTCTGTGTCCTGGCCTGCGTTCCCACTCCCTTCGCATAATGTCGGCGGCGATGACGTTTTGATATCCAGGGCCTCGCCGTCAGTGTTTTCATATTGTACCGTGGCGGGCTATGGAATCTTATGTCTGTACCCGTTTGTGTGGGTCTGCTTATCATTGCCCAACTTGCATAGGCAAGGGTCTCCGCATCCTTTCTTCTTGGGCTCGTGCCCACGCACTCTTCCATTGCTTTGCTCTTCTCGCTGTTTAACATTTCACGGATAGTTGCGAACTGATTTTTCGCTCGGTTTCTACGGTCTCTTATATCCGTGTTCCTGGATATTTCTGAGAAATTTTCGGACGCTGTATACTCCGTAATCCTCCGCGCGGACTCTCATGTTTACATTCTTCCCCCTGTTGATTGGTTTGGTTCGGCGCACTCGGTAGTGCGTCGCGCCGATTCGTTGTTTACATCTTGCCCCTTCGTTGATAGGTAATAGGGGCGTAGGCACGACGCGTGGAACGTTCCTCGGATGTATCCAGAGTGGGGACTTCCGAGAACGTAAGTCGCTGGTCCCTTCCTTTGTGTCAACACATAAGGACCTTCATATAAATGAAAAAATTTAGCTATCTGGCGATCTGCAGCATTCGATATTGGATTTGTTTTGACGAGTACTAGATCGCCAATTTCATACTTCGTTTGTTGCTTTCCAGCATTGGCCCGTTCACACCGTTTGTGGGCTTTCTTTGTCATTTGTTGGAATGCGAGTTGTAGCTTCGTCTCATGATGTTCGAGTCCCTCTTGTTTTTCTTCCCTAATGTGTTTAAACCATTTTGCCCACGGTCGTTTGGGCATTTCTTGTAATAGTAATTCCATTGGTGTAAAGCCTGTGCTATCATGTACGATTTCGTTACAGCATGTCTCGATTACCTCAATCCATGTGGCCCAGGATGTGTGTTTTTCGGCTGCTAGAGTACGAAAAATTCGTCCTATTTCTCGATTCACCCTTTCAACGGGATTGCTCTGCGGGTGACGTATCGAAGATAATATGTGTTGGATTCCTTCCTCCTGCAGAACCTGCGCCCATTTCTTTGAAGTGAATTGTGTACCATGATCAGTAATAATTTTTTTTGGCTTACCATATATCGGAATATATCGCTTGAATATGCGCGTTAGTGTTACCGGCGTGGTCGCGTTTCGCATTGGATACAACTTCACGAATTTCGTAAATATTTCTTCTACTACGAGAATATGTCTTACTCCCCCTTTTGATGTAGGCAGAGGGCCATAAAAATCGACGGACAACACTTCTCGTGGACGCTTTGGTATTATACTCTGCATGTCTGCGTGTGTTGCATGCGTGAGGTATTTTACGCGTTGGCATGTATCACATGTGGATATTATTTTTCGCGCACGCCGGTGCAATTTTGACACGTAAAAGTCTTCTGACACTAGTTTTACGGTCTTGTCTCCACCGAGGTGTGTATATATTTCGTGAATTTCACTTATTAGTTCATCGCGTAATTGCGCGGGTATCACCGCTCGCTTCTTCCCGTTTTTATCCACATGGTACAACATGTCATCTTTAAATTCGTATCGATTTGCATGGTTGTTATTTGATTCCCTACATTTTTTTATTATTTTGCATAAGTTTTCATCCTTTTGCTGCCACTCGGGTAATTGCTTTAAAGCCTTTGCTAATGTAGGTGACATTGTGCGTGCGAGTGCGGATAGAATCGGTATTCGTGTTTCCCTTTCTACGGTACTCCCGGCGGGTGTGTAGTCTAAGCGACTCATAAGATCTGCCGGAATGTTCTCCTTCCCTGGTCTATACCGAGCTTCTATTTGGTAATCCTGTATGGACAAAATCCATCTTGTCAGCCGTTGGCTAAGTAACTTACTGCTCATCAGGAACGTGATGGCTTTGTGGTCTGTCATTAATATAATTTTAGCTCCATATATATATGTTCGGAATTTCCCTAGTGCCCATACGATGGCCAGCAACTCTTTTTCCGTGGTGAAGTATGCCAATTCCGGTCCATGTAAGGTTCTACTCGCAAATGCAATCGGTTTTAGTTGACCATTTGCGTCTTGTTGTTCGATAACTGCTCCTAGCGCGGAAAAACTCGCGTCCGTCGATAGGAAGAAGGTCCTGCTTGGATCCGCATACTTCAGTACAACCTTCGTGCAAAACGCATGTTTTACTTCTTCGAATGCCCTTTGCAACTGGGCGTTCCATGTCCAGGAATTTCCCTTTTTTAAGAGTGTCAGTAATGGAGCAGTGACTTCAGCTTGTCTGTCCGTGAACTTACTATAGTAGTTCACGAGTCCGAGGAATCCCCGCAGTTGTTTTATATTCCGAGGTGGAGGGAAATCTTTTATCGCAGCGAGTTTTTCTGGGTCCTGTTGTATTCCTTCCGTAGAGAGGATGTGTCCAAGGAACTTTATCTCTCGTCTCATGAACTTGCATTTCTCCAGATTGATCGTGATGTTGTGCGCTTGTAATCGTTGCAGCAATGCGTGAATATGCTCGATGTGCTCTTTGAATGTGGCCGAGAAGCAGAGTATATCATCTATGAAGTTCACGATGAATCCGTCCATCCCCTCCAGTACTTGTCGCAGCGCTCTTACTAAACTTGCGCTGCTTGTTTTTAGTCCAAAAGGCGTTACGACGTATTCGTAACACCTTCCGCGGTACATGAACGCCGTGTACTTTCGCGATTGTGGGGTCAGTGGTATCTGCCAAAAACTGTTTGTTAAATCTAAGCTCGTTAGCAAGTCTATTTTTTTGAAGCGTTGGAAAATAGCGTCTGGTGTTTCCGACATTTCATGATCTTCGACAAGGAATTCATTCAACTTTCTTGCGTCTAGACACAGTCGTAGCGAACCGTTCTTTTTCAATACCGGTACCACTGGGTTGATGTACGGACTTGTGCTTGGACGAATGATATCGTTTGCTAACATTCTTTGTATTTCAGCGTCCGCTGCTTTTACATATTTTAATGGGATTGGATACGTTCTGCTCCAATATGGGACGTTTGACTTCATGTTTAGGTGGTGCTCATAGCACGATACTCGGCCTATACTTTCTCTCCAGACCGCTGGGAATGACTCAATCACTTCTTGCAATGCCGCCTTTTGTTCATTTGTTGCTGAGATCGGATCTACTATAGATTTGACTATTTCATTCTTTGATAACTGGCGTATCATACCTTGTTTCGTGGCTTCATTCAGCCCTCTTATGGACATATCCGTGTTTGATTCTTTGGTCATTTTTAGTGTCACGTGACCGCTTGCTGTCTTGAGTGATAGCGCCTCCTGTCCGAAGTCTATCAAGGCCATTGTACGTCGTAGTGTGTCTACTCCAAGAATCACTTCGCAAATTAGTCCTGGGACTACGATGGCCGCTGTCTCTATGATTTCCCTCTCATAGCTGAGTCTCACCCATAACTGCTTTTTTAATCGGGCGGATTTACTTCCCGTGGCTCCTATCACGAATGTCCCCGTTACTGGTAGTGTTGGACAGTTACGTAGTGACTCGTGGTGTGTGTTGTACCACGTTTCCGACACCGCTGTGACAGTGCTACCAGTATCAATCAGAGCCTTTACAAGAATGTCTTCAATTTTCAGTTGTATTTCTGGGCAGCGATCTACTCCTTTCCTTTGTTGTATCAGGGTTTCTTCTTCTAATAGCTCTTGACGAGTATCTGGGAATAGCGAACTGACCGGCAGTTGTATTTCTTCCCCAAATTTACCACTCAGGATACCTCCCACCTGAGAGGGGAAGTGACTCAGGCGTGTATTGGAGGACGTCCTTAATCGTTTCCCGTGTTCGTGTCTATTTCTTCGACATGTTCTCCGTCTTCTGGCGTTTCTTCCTCGAGGTGAACCGCTCGTATTCGACTGGGCCCCCCTTCTCGTGGCCGGTCTTGCTGTTGACGATAATCTTGCCAAGGGCGGGTTTTTTCGTCCTGCGGTCGGCGATTATCATGCCATGGGCGAGTATTCTCATATCTAGCCTTTTGGGGCTCCCCATTTGCTCGTTGAAATTCTCCAGCTGGCCGTTGGTATTCGTTGTTTTGTCTCCCTTGTATATTTGTTCGAGGTAATCCCACAGTTTGTTGGTTATTACGATCTGTACCCGTACGAGTGTTCCAATCACGCATGTTGTTGGTGGACCGTTCGTCTTGCCTTTGCCGATTTACTGTCCCTCCATTATCAAATCTTTCCAGTAGGGATAAGAAGGCGTCTATCGTACAAATATTCTGGCCGAGTACGCAGTCATCAACGGATTGCGTAAAGTGTCGAGCTAACGTTTGTACGATCTCTTCATCTGTTGGTCGTGGCAGTAGATCACGTGCTGTCCCTATCAACTTCATGGCATAGGCAACCCTCGATGATCCCCCTTCCGGGCGGTAGACACCTACACTTAGGTTGTCACGGATCTTTCGTTGGATCGCAGAACACCAGAATCGATCTATTAGTGCTCTCGAGAACTGGACCCATGTGGTGACTTGGTCGGATATGATGTCCCACCACTCTCCGGCGTTGCCTTTTAAAGATTGTGTAAGAATGAATTTCAATTCATCCTCCGGAAGACGTGTTGCTTCAATGAATCTTTTCATCTCCCGTAAGTATTTTGCTGGCCTTTCGGTGGTCTTTCCTTCGAATGTGGGCATTTGTGGCTTTACTCGAAAGGGTCGCGCTGCCGCAGCTAAAGTAGCGTCAAGACGAGCGGAGTCGTTGTAATTTGTCCATCGGGAACCAAAGGTGTCTCGTGACGTTGGTTGTATTCCGTTTCTTTCCATTGGACCGCGTTGCGTTTCTCGTCGACCGTTGGTACCGTCATAATAACCCGTGTGGTTTTCAGACTCGTTGGTCCGTACATTCACGTTTTCATGTATCCTCTCTTGGTTCATTTGGTGTGTATGACGGTTCTCTAACCTTTCCCGTATTTCTCTGTGGACTTCCGCTATTTCTTCCGCGTGTCTTCTTTTTTGGTGTTCCATCCGTTCCTCGATCTCACGTCGCCACTCACGCATTTCTGCTTTATGTTCAGTGACACGTTCATACATCTCATCATTCCCGGCTTGGTCGTCTAACCTGGTTTGTATGCGTCTCAATTGATCCGTTAAACTCGAAATTTCGTTCTGCAGTTCTCGAATAGTACTAGTCATTTGCTCCCGGTCGTGATTAGAACTGGATCCCGGTGTTTGCTCGTTATTAGTTGGTGTATGACCCGGTATGGGATCTGCTTCATCCTGATCTTGAGTGATATTACCCATATTAGCGTGAGGTGGTGTCCGCATAACCCTTGAACTAGACATCATTGCACTGATTTGACTTTCCTTTGGTCTCAAAGTTCCCCCAGCCTTTCGATTTCGCGACTTACTGTTCGTTTTACTCATTCTTCGCTATGCAACATTCGGTCTGTCCAGACTTAACCGCCCCACGTTGGGCGCCAATTATGTGACCGTTAATTGTATTTCTCCTCCTTGAGATTTTATGCATTAAGAGCGAGGAAGTCCGAGCCTCCATGCAATGGACAGCGGAAAGGTCTGGATGAAGAATTAAATGTTGCAAGTGAGAACTGGTAAAAGGGTGATATATTCTGTATATCAAAAACAAAAAAATACAACGTGTTTACGAATTCGGCGTGAATATCCAAGCGAAACGGTTATTAGTCAATACAATCAGTCTGTCCGGAGCACCGGCTCTTACAATAGAGTAACGAGTTAATACGGTGTTCAAGGACGGCGTCAGCCAATATGTTGACCCTACGTCTGGACGTAATAATCTTCTTGAATCTCCCAACCCAGGGAACGAGTATTAAGTATATATAAATATGTATGTATATATATTGGTAAATAACGCGCTAGTGATCTTTGAGATATTCATGGACATCCACTGGACGATCTCACCATTCATGTTATCGACCGATTGCTCAGTCGATCACCTGAATAGAGACACCTACCAGACTCAGGCTCTCCCCGCACTCAAGAATTACTCTTCAGCACAATATGTGGACTCAGAGTACCTTCCAGTGATTAGGAATAGCCCAGTCATGTATCATCCTATTACTCGCACTTGCTGTAGCAAGGTTCAAATATTATATTCGAAATATTTCAGATATAAGTGATTGTCATCCGTTAATTAAATTGTGACTCAAAATGAACTATCGCGGTTAAATTGCCAATTGGCGTTATTCAAGGATCAGTAGGACCGTTTCACTACCCATGCGATCGGCCGATATGCAGATGATACGCATGGGTCAAAACAACCACTAAACCTCGACCTCTCCGCCACACCCAAGAATTACTCGTCAGCACGATTGTGGACTCGGAGTAGATTCCGGTGTCGATAGAGAAATCTTAGTCGTGTAAAATCCTCCCGTCAATTAATAACAATCAATTGATTTATGCATAGAACCATTGAACCAGCTTACTATTCATGTGACCGGCTGAATTCTCAGATGATTCACATGCAATAGAAGCTGTCACTAGCCGCAGATCCTCCTTAACACTTAAGAGTTACTCCTCAGCACAATTTGTGGACTCAGAGCAACCTCCAGTATTTACGGAATTTCATTAGCCGTGTAAATTCAAATGTCCTATCCAAAGACAAGGTGACTAGAACAGCTAACCACGGACGGATAACACAACAACGACATTCAACGATGATAATGAAGTCGTGTGATTCTTCAATAATACCAACGAATTGACGATCTCATTCCGAATCTACCGAGAGTTTATTTATATCAAAGGTCACTAGTGGTGTCCGCACGACGCGTATCGCGCAGTTACGAATTAGGCTCGCTGTCTACTAAAATTTATTAACTCTTTAATTACGCGATTGCTCGTATGGCAATTTACAACTTTCGGATTCGCGTGGACAAATAAGTGCTTTAAATAATCACGGAAATATTGACAACTACGCGGTTACGATTGTAATACGCATCGGTGACTACGTTAAACTGTGCCGCGACGCGGTTTGCGATTGCGACTCCTCGGTTTGAGGCGTGTACGTATCGAGGTTGAAGAGAGAATTTGTCTAATACAACAGGACGGTTTGGCCTCCCGAATACGCACCGGTTATCGTCGAACGGACACCTCGCGAATAGTGTGTTTACTGGATCGCTTCCAGACGTAGAGTGCTCTCTCGACGATCCGCATCGACCTCCTTCGATCGCTATCGAAGTGGGGATCGATGCGTGCGCAATCTTAGTTAGTGGGGATCTTGCAATCTCCCACCATCACGCGTAATGTGTAAGACATTCCGGTTTGCCGTGATAAGAACGATCCCTACGTTCGATACTCGCGAAGTGTCGATATGTAACCGACACGGTTACAGCTTACGCCTATTGCCTATGCCTCACAATAGCGAGTGGTACAATAACGAGACACCAGCAGGGCACACTTAGGTGATCCGAATGAGATCTCGATTGCCAAACGAAATTGTGAGGGTATAATGACTACGCTTACGGATTTCGTGATGTGATTCACGGAAATAGTAACAACAACCGGTCCGGCCGGAATTCCGGATGGACGTGGGTATTGCCTATTCGTGATGTTCTCCCGATCGATGTTCGCGTTATAATCCGCTCACAAGGGCGATAGGTAACAATAATGAGACACCAGCGGGGCACCCAGAGGTGATCCGAGTGGAATCTCAATTGCCCTAACGGAGTTGTGAGAGTATTTATACTACAGCAATTCGCGGATTTGGGTTGCGATCGCATAAACAGTAACATTAACCGGTCCGGCCGAAACTCGGATGGACGTAGTTATTGCCTATCTGCGATTCGCTCACAAAAAACGAGAGGAAGCAATAACGAGACACCAGCGGGGCACACAGAGGTGATCCGAGTGGAGGCTCGATTGCCCTAACGGATTCGTGAGAGTATTTACTCAACCAATATTCGCAAATTTGTCTATATGTAACTACTCACAAAGGCGAGAGGAAGCAATAACGAGACACCAGCGGGGCACACAGAGGTGATCCGAGTGGAATCTCGATTGCCCTAACGAATTTGTGAGTGTATACTCGTATAAATCTTGAATCTATTTGACGCGACCGGTAAATATAATTAAACTGCGATCCGCTCACAAAAGCGAGAGGAAACAATAACGAGACACCAGCGGGGCACACAGAGGTGATCCGAGTGGAATCTCGATTGCCCTAACGAATTTGTGAGTGTATACCCGTATAAATCTTGAATTTATTTGACGCGACCGGTAAATATAATTAAAATGCGATCCGCTCACAAAAGCGAGAGGAAACAATAACGAGACACCAGCGGGGCACACAGAGGTGATCCGAATGGAATCTCGATTGCCCTAACGAATTTGTGAGTGTATACCCGTATAAATCTTGAATTTATTTGACGCGACCGGTAAATATAATTAAAATGCGATCCGCTCACAAAAGCGAGAGGAAACAATAACGAGACACCAGCGGGGCACACAGAGGTGATCCGAATGGAATCTCGATTGCCCAAACGAATTTGTGAGTGTATAATCGTCTAAATTTTAATAGGTCTAGCTCAACAGAAGCCTTTATGAAGGAAAAATCCGTTCCGTTCGGCGAATTTACGCTCAGTTTCTGAGAACGGCGCGCTTGTGTTTATTTCCAAACCGACGCGTCGCTCTTTCTTACGCTCGTACTTTCACTGCGTAACACGCGGCATGCTCAAGGCAAGTTACAGAATTCGGATTCTTTTACAAATTTACGTTAAGCAGTGACTACTACGCGGTTACGTTATTACCGTATTGTGAATTACACGTTCTTTTGACTGTGCCACGACGCGGTTTGCAATCGCGACTCCTCGGTTTGAGGCGCGCACGTACCGAGGTTGGATCGTCGGTTTGTCGATTCCAACAGGCCGGTTTGGCCTCCCGAATACGCGCCGAGTTTCGTCGAACGGAACACTTCGCGGACGCGTGATTATTAGATCGCTTCCAGACGTAGAGTGATCTATCCACGATCCGCATCGACCTCCTTCGATCGCTATCGAAAGTGGGGATCGATGCGTACGCATACCTAATTAGTGGGGCGATCTCGCTGTCCTTTGTTAAGACAAGGACCGTGCACGATATCGTGGATCGCCGTGGTGGGATCGATATTTATTATCGATACACGGGAGCATCTATATGTGACCGACACGGTTACAGTATCAATGAAAGTACCTTATAATATAACGTAATATGCAGTGTATCATTGAAAATACCTTATAATATAACGTTATATGCAGTGTATCATTGAAAATACCTTATAATATAACGTAATATGCAGTGTATCATTGAAAATACCTTATAATATAACGTAATATGCAGTGTATCATTGAAAATACCTTATAATATAACGTAATAGGCAGTTTATCATTGAAAATACCTAATAATATAACGTAATATACAGTGTATCATTGAAAATACCTTATAATATAACGTAATATGCAGTGTATCATGGAAAATACCTTATAAGATATAGTAGCTTATCATTGAAAATACCTTATAATATATAGTAGTTTATCATTGAAAATACCTTATCATATAACGTAATATGCAGTGTATCATTGAAAATACCTTATGATATAACGTATTATGCAGTGTATCATTGAAAATACCTTATAATATATGGTAATTTGTAGTGTATCATTGAAAATACCTTATAATATAACGTAATATGCAGTGTATCATTGAAAATACCTTATAATATAACGTAATATGCAGTGTATGATTGAAAACACCATATAATATATCGTAATATGCAGTGTATCATTGAAAATACCTTATAATATAACGTTATATGCAGTGTATCATTGAAAATACCTTATAATATAACGTAATATGCAGTGTATCATTGAAAATACCTTATAAGATATAGTAGCTTATCATTGAAAATACCTTATAATATATAGTAGTTTATCATTGAAAATACCTTATAATATAACGTAATATGCAGTGTATCATTGAAAATACCTTATGATATAACGTATTATGCAGTGTATCATTGAAAATACCTTATGATATATAGTAGTTTACAATTGAAAATACCTTATAATATAACGTAATATGCAGTGTATCATTGAAAATACCTTATAATATTACGTAATATGGAGTGTATCATTGAAAACACCATATAATATATCGTAATATGCAGTGTATCATTGAAAATACCTTATAATATAACGTTATATGCAGTGTATCATTGAAAATACCTTATAATATAACGTAATATGCAGTGTATCATTGAAAATACCTTATAATATTTAGTAGTTTATCATCGAAAATACCTTATAATATAACGTAATATGCAGTGTATCATTGAAAATACCTTATAATATAACGTAATATGCAGTGAATCATTGAAAATACCTTATAATATAACGTAATATGCAGTGTATCTTTGATAATACCTTATAATATATGGTAATTTGTAGTGTATCAATGAAAGTACCTTATAATATAACGTAATATGCAGTGTATCATTGAAAATACCTTATAATATATCATAATATGCAGTGTATCATTGAAAATACCATATAATATATCGTAATATGCAGTGTATCATTGCAAATACCTTATTGTTTAGAAAGAAGATTCCGTTAATGCTTCGGATATAACACTTGAGATTATAGTCGAATGAAACGGACGTTGAGTTTTATGTAACTTTACTTTGAATGGAAATCACTACTCTAATCTGACATGCGAGTCATATAAATGTATTTCTATTGAATTGAACACACGTATTTGACTAGAAACTCCTTTTATTTATTTGAAAACTGGTATTTACTTTTATTTTTAAAGCAACTGAATCACGCGCGAAGATCCTATTTGATTAAGCGCGATAGAGAACGGGCGGTAAGAGAGAGACTCGGTGTGACACGTGCTGAATAAGAGAGCGAGAGCGTGGTTTCTCTCTTATTTATAGCGGTCTTCCTGGAACTTTCGCGAAACGGGAGACGTCCTGTTTCCGCGACCAGATCCTTCGCGAAGGATCTAGATCATCGATCGACCAATCGGGGGGTTGGATCGGCCGGATGCCTATTCAGCGGACCCACCGATTGGCCGTCGATCGTGACGCCAGAGCCGTGCTCTCGCAAGTATGCGCGCGACGGCAACTGCTCTGTCGCCGGAGCGCGCGCATCTTGAACATTATAATATAACGTAATATGCAGTGTATCATTGAAAATACCTTATAATATTTAGTAGTTTATCATTGAAAATACCTTATAATATATAGTAGTTTATCATTGAAAATACCTTATAATATAACGTAATATGCAGTGTATCATTGAAAATACCTTATGATATAACGTATTATGCAGTGTATCATTGAAAATACCTTATGATATATAGTAGTTTACAATTGAAAATACCTTATAATATAACGTAATATGCAGTGTATCATTGAAAATACCTTATAATATTACGTAATATGGAGTGTATCATTGAAAACACCATATAATATATCGTAATATGCAGTGTATCATTGAAAATACCTTATAATATAACGTTATATGCAGTGTATCATTGAAAATACCTTATAATATAACGTAATATGAAGTGTATCATTGAAAATACCTTATAATATTTAGTAGTTTATCATTGAAAATACCTTATAATATAACGTAATATGCAGTGTATCATTGAAAATACCATATAATATAACGTAATATGCAGTGAATCATTGAAAATACCTTATAATATAACGTAATATGCAGTGTATCTTTGATAATACCTTATAATATATGGTAATTTGTAGTGTATCAATGAAAGTACCTTATAATATAACGTAATATGCAGTGTATCATTGAAAATACCTTATAATATATCATAATATGCAGTGTATCATTGAAAATACCATATAATATATCGTAATATGCAGTGTATCATTGCAAATACCTTATAATATAACGTAATATGCAGTGTGTCATTGAAAATACCTTATAATATTTAGTAGTTTATCATTGAAAATACCTTATAATATATAGTAGTTTATCATTGAAAATACCTTATAATATAACGTAATATGCAGTGTATCATTGAAAATACCTTATGATATAACGTATTATGCAGTGTATCATTGAAAATACCTTATGGTATATAGTAGTTTACAATTGAAAATACCTTATAATATAACGTAATATGCAGTGTATCATTGAAAATACCTTATAATATTACGTAATATGGAGTGTATCATTGAAAACACCATATAATATATCGTAATATGCAGTGTATCATTGAAAATACCTTATAATATAACGTTATATGCAGTGTATCATTGAAAATACCTTATAATATAACGTAATATGAAGTGTATCATTGAAAATACCTTATAATATTTAGTAGTTTATCATTGAAAATACCTTATAATATAACGTAATATGCAGTGTATCATTGAAAATACCTTATAATATAACGTAATATGCAGTGAATCATTGAAAATACCTTATAATATAACGTAATATGCAGTGTATCATTGAAAATACCTTATAATATTTAGTAGTTTATCATTGAAAATACCTTATAATATAACGTAATATGCAGTGTATCATTGAAAATACCTTATAATATATCATAATATGCAGTGTATCATTGAAAATACCATATAATATATCGTAATATGCAGTGTATCATTGCAAATACCTTATAATATAACGTAATATGCAGTGTGTCATTGAAAATACCTTATAATATAACGTAATATGCAGTGTATCATTGAAATACCTTATAATATTTAGTAGTTTATCATTGAAAATACCTTATAATATATAGTAGTTTATCATTGAAAATACCTTATAATATAACGTAATATGCAGTGTATCATTGAAAATACCTTATGATATAACGTATTATGCAGTGTATCATTGAAAATACCTTATGATATATAGTAGTTTACAATTGAAAATACCTTATAATATAACGTAATATGCAGTGTATCTTTGATAATACCTTATAATATATGGTAATTTGTAGTGTATCAATGAAAGTACCTTATAATATAACGTAATATGCAGTGTATCATTGAAAATACCTTATAATATATCATAATATGCAGTGTATCATTGAAAATACCATATAATATATCGTAATATGCAGTGTATCATTGCAAATACCTTATAATATAACGTAATATGCAGTGTGTCATTGAAAATACCTTATAATATAACGTAATATGCAGTGTATCATTGAAAATACCTTATAATATTTCGTAATATGCAGTGTATCATTGAAAACACCATATAATATATCGTAATATGCAGTGTATCATTGAAAATACCTTATAATATAACGTTATATGCAGTGTATCATTGAAAATACCTTATAATATAACGTAATATGCAGTGTATCATTGAAAATACCTTATAATATTTAGTAGTTTATCATTGAAAATACCTTATAATATAACGTAATATGCAGTTTATCATTGAAAATACGTTATAATATAACGTAATATGCAGTGTATCATTGAAAATACCATATAATATAACGTAATATGCCGTGTATCATTGAAAATACCTTATAATAAAACGTAATATGCAGTGTATCATTGAAAATACCTTGGAATATATGGTAATTCTAGTCTATCAATGAAAATACCTTATAATACAACGTAATATGCAGTGTATCATTGAAAATACCTTATAATATATCGTAATATGCAGTGTATCATTGAAAATGCTTTATGATATAACGTAATATGCAGTGTATCATTGAAAACACCATATAATATATCGTAATATGCAGTGTATCATTGAAAATACCTTATAATATAACGTTATATGCAGTGTATCATTGAAAATACCTTATAATATAACGTAATATGCAGTGTATCATTGAAAATACCTTATAATATTTAGTAGTTTATCATTGAAAATACCTTATAATATAACGTAATATGCAGTGTATCATTGAAAATACCTTATAATATAACGTAATATGCAGTGAATCATTGAAAATACCTTATAATATAACGTAATATGCAGTGTATCTTTGAAAATACCTTATAATATATGGTAATTTGTAGTGTATCAATGAAAGTACCTTATAATATAACGTAATATGCAGTGTATCATTGAAAATACCTTATAATATAACGTAATATGCAGTGTATCATTGAAAATACCTTATAATATTACGTAATATGGAGTGTATCATTGAAAACACCATATAATATATCGTAATATGCAGTGTATCATTGAAAATACCTTATAATATAACGTTATATGCAGTGTATCATTGAAAATACCTTATAATATAACGTAATATGCAGTGTATCATTGAAAATACCTTATCATATTACGTAATATGGAGTGTATCATTGAAAACACCATATAATATATCGTAATATGCAGTGTATCATTGAAAATACCTTATAATATAACGTTATATGCAGTGTATCATTGAAAATACCTTATAATATAACGTAATATGCAGTGTATCATTGAAAATACCTTATAATATTTAGTAGTTTATCATTGAAAATACCTTATAATATAACGTAATATGCAGTGTATCATTGAAAATACCTTATAATATAACGTAATATGCAGTGTATCATTGAAAATACCTTATAATATAACGTAATATGCAGTGAATCATTGAAAATACCTTATAATATAACGTAATATGCAGTGTATCTTTGAAAATACCTTATAATATATGGTAATTTGTAGTGTATCAATGAAAGTACCTTATAATATAACGTAATATGCAGTGTATCATTGAAAATACCTTATAATATATCATAATATGCAGTGCATAATATGCAGTGTATCATTGAAAATACCATATAATATATCGTTATATGCAGTGTATCATTGAAAATACCTTATAATATAACGTAATATGCAGTGTATCATTGAAAATACCTTATAATATTTAGTAGTTTATCATTGAAAATACCTTATAATATAACGTAATATGCAGTGTATCATTGAAAATACCTTATAATATAACGTAATATGCAGTGAATCATTGAAAATACCTTATAATATAACGTAATATGCAGTGTATCATTGAAAATACCTTATAATATTTAGTAGTTTATCATTGAAAATACCTTATAATATTACCTTATAATATAACGTAATATGCAGTGTATCATTGAAAATACCTTATAATATTACGTAATATGGAGTGTATCATTGAAAACACCATATAATATATCGTAATATGC
This sequence comes from Lasioglossum lativentre, assembly GCA_916610255.1. Lineage (NCBI taxonomy): Eukaryota > Metazoa > Arthropoda > Insecta > Hymenoptera > Halictidae > Lasioglossum > Lasioglossum lativentre. Next base: position 95,780 of record CAKAJI010000100.1, on the reverse strand, counting down.
AGTGTATCATTGAAAATACCTTATAATATAACGTTATATGCAGTGTATCATTGAAAATACCTTATAATATTACGTAATATGGAGTGTATCATTGAAAACACCATATAATATATCGTAATATGCAGTGTATCATTGAAAATACCTTATAATATAACGTTATATGCAGTGTATCATTGAAAATACCTTATAATATAACGTAATATGCAGTGTATCATTGAAAATACCTTATAATATTTAGTAGTTTATCATTGAAAATACCTTATAATATAACGTAATATGCAGTGTATCATTGAAAATACCTTTTAATATAACGTAATATGCAGTGAATCATTGAAAATACCTTATAATATAACGTAATATGCAGTGTATCTTTGAAAATACCTTATAATATATGGTAATTTGTAGTGTATCAATGAAAGTACCTTATAATATAACGTAATATGCAGTGTATCATTGAAAATACCATATAATATATCGTAATATGCAGTGAATCATTGAAAATACCTTATAATATAACGTAATATGCAGTGTATCTTTGAAAATACCTTATAATATATGGTAATTTGTAGTGTATCAATGAAAGTACTTTATAATATAACGTAATATGCAGTGTATCATTGAAAATACCTTATAATATAACGTTATATGCAGTGTATCATTGAAAATACCTTATAATATAACGTAAAATGCAGTGTATCATTGAAAATACCTTATAATATTTAGTAGTTTATCATTGAAAATACCTTATAATATAACGTTATATGCAGTTTATCATTGAAAATACCTTATAATATAACGTAATATACAGTGTATCATTGAAAATACCTTATAATATAACGTAATATGCAGTGTATCTTTGAAAATACCTTATAATATATAGTAGTTTACCATTGAAAAAGCTTATAATATAACGTAATATGCAGTGTATCATTGAAAATACCTTATGATATAACGTATTATGCAGTGTATCATTGAAAATACCTTATGATATATAGTAGTATACAATTGAAAATACCTTATAATATAACGTAATATGCAGTGTATCATTGAAAATACCTTATAATATTACGTAATATGGAGTGTATCATTGAAAACACCATATAATATATCGTAATATGCAGTGTATCATTGAAAATACCTTATAATATAACGTAATATGCTGTGTATCATAGAAAATACCTTATAACATATCCTAATATGCAGTGTATCATTGAAAATACCTTATAATATAACGTAATATGCAGTGTATCATTGAAAATACCATAAAATATAACGTAATATGCTGTATATCATTGAAAATACCATGTAATATAACGTAATATACAGTGTATTATTGAAAATACCTTATAATATAACGTAATATGCAGTGTATCATTGAAAATACCTTATAATATAACGTAATATGCAGGGTATCATTGAAAATACCTTCTAATATATCGTAGTTTATCATTGAAAATACCTTATAATATAACGTAATATGCAGTGTATCATTGAAAATACCTTATAATATAACGTAATATGCAGTGTATCATTGAAAATAGCTTCTAATATAACGTAATATGCAGTGTATCATTGAAAATACATTATAATATAACGTAATATGCAGTGTATCATTGAAAATACCATGTAATATAACGTAATATGCAGTGTATCCTTGAAAATACCTTATAATATAACGTAATATGCAGGGTATCATTGAAAATACCTTCTAATATATCGTAGTTTATCATTGAAAATACCTTATAATATAACGTAATATGCAGTGTATCATTGAAAATACATTATAATATAACGTTATATGCCGTGTATCATTGAAAATACATTATAATATAACGTAATATGCAGTGTATCATTGAAAATACATTATAATATAACGTAATATGCAGTGTATCATTGAAAATACCTTATAATATAACGTAATATGCAGTGTATCATTGAAAATACCTTATAATATAACGTAATATGCAGGGTATCATTGAAAATACCTTCTAATATATCGTAGTTTATCATTGAAAATACCTTATAATATAACGTAATATGCAGTGTATCATTGAAAATACCTTATAAGATATAGTAGCTTATCATTGAAAATACCTTATAATATATAGTAGTTTATCATTGAAAATACCTTATAATATAACGTAATATGCAGTGTATCATTGAAAATACCTTATGATATAACGTATTATGCAGTGTATCATTGAAAATACCTTATAATATATGGTAATTTGTAGTGTATCAATGAAAATACCTTATAATATAACGTAATATGCAGTGTATCATTGAAAATACCTTATAATATAACGTAATAGGCAGTTTATCATTGAAAATACCTTATAATATTACGTAATATGGAGTGTATCATTGAAAACACCATATAATATATCGTAATATGCAGTGTATCATTGAAAATACCTTATAATATAACGTAATATGCTGTGTATCATAGAAAATACCTTATAACATATCCTAATATGCAGTGTATCATTGAAAATACCTTATAATATAACGTAATATGCAGTGAATCATTGAAAATACCACAAAATATAACGTAATATGCTGTATATCATTGAAAATACCATGTAATATAACGTAATATACAGTGTATTATTGAAAATACCTTATAATATAACGTAATATGCAGTGTATCATTGAAAATACCTTATAATATAACGTAATATGCAGGGTATCATTGAAAATACCTTCTAATATATCGTAGTTTATCATTGAAAATACCTTATAATATAACGTAATATGCAGTGTATCATTGAAAATACCTTATAATATAACGTAATATGCAGTGTATCATTGAAAATAGCTTCTAATATAACGTAATATGCAGTGTATCATTGAAAATACATTATAATATAACGTAATATGCAGTGTATCATTGAAAATACCATGTAATATAACGTAATATGCAGTGTATCCTTGAAAATACCTTATAATATAACGTAATATGCAGTGTATCATTGAAAATACCTTATAATATAACGTAATATGCAGGGTATCATTGAAAATACCTTCTAATATATCGTAGTTTATCATTGAAAATACCTTATAATATAACGTAATATGCAGTGTATCATTGAAAATACCTTATAAGATATAGTAGCTTATCATTGAAAATACCTTATAATATATAGTAGTTTATCATTGAAAATACCTTATAATATAACGTAATATGCAGTGTATCATTGAAAATACCTTATGATATAACGTATTATGCAGTGTATCATTGAAAATACCTTATAATATATGGTAATTTGTAGTGTATCAATGAAAATACCTTATAATATAACGTAATATGCAGTGTATCATTGAAAATACCTTATAATATAACGTAATAGGCAGTTTATCATTGAAAATACGTAATAATATAACGTAATATACAGTGTATCATTGAAAATACCTTATAATATAACGTAATATGCAGTGTATCATGGAAAATACCTTATAAGATATAGTAGCTTATCATTGAAAATACCTTATAATATATAGTAGTTTATCATTGAAAATACCTTATCATATAACGTAATATGCAGTGTATCATTGAAAATACCTTATGATATAACGTATTATGCAGTGTATCATTGAAAATACCTTATAATATATAGTAGTTTACCATTGAAAAAGCTTATAATATAACGTAATATGCAGTGTATCATTGAAAATACCTTATGATATAACGTATTATGCAGTGTATCATTGAAAATACCTTATGATATATAGTAGTTTACAATTGAAAATACCTTATAATATAACGTAATATGCAGTGTATCATTGAAAATACCTTATAATATTACGTAATATGGAGTGTATCATTGAAAACACCATATAATATATCGTAATATGCAGTGTATCATTGAAAATACCTTATAATATAACGTAATATGCTGTGTATCATAGAAAATACCTTATAACATATCCTAATATGCAGTGTATCATTGAAAATACCTTATAATATAACGTAATATGCAGTGTATCATTGAAAATACCATAAAATATAACGTAATATGCTGTATATCATTGAAAATACCATGTAATATAACGTAATATACAGTGTATTATTGAAAATACCTTATAATATAACGTAATATGCAGTGTATCATTGAAAATACCTTATAATATAACGTAATATGCAGGGTATCATTGAAAATACCTTCTAATATATCGTAGTTTATCATTGAAAATACCTTATAATATAACGTAATATGCAGTGTATCATTGAAAATACCTTATAATATAACGTAATATGCAGTGTATCATTGAAAATAGCTTCTAATATAACGTAATATGCAGTGTATCATTGAAAATACATTATAATATAACGTAATATGCAGTGTATCATTGAAAATACCATGTAATATAACGTAATATGCAGTGTATCCTTGAAAATACCTTATAATATAACGTAATATGCAGGGTATCATTGAAAATACCTTCTAATATATCGTAGTTTATCATTGAAAATACCTTATAATATAACGTAATATGCAGTGTATCATTGAAAATACATTATAATATAACGTAATATGCTGTGTATCATTGAAAATACATTATAATATAACGTAATATGCAGTGTATCATTGAAAATACATTATAATATAACGTAATATGCAGTGTATCATTGAAAATACCTTATAATATAACGTAATATGCAGTGTATCATTGAAAATACCTTATAATATAACGTAATATGCAGGGTATCATTGAAAATACCTTCTAATATATCGTAGTTTATCATTGAAAATACCTTATAATATAACGTAATATGCAGTGTATCATTGAAAATACCTTATAAGATATAGTAGCTTATCATTGAAAATACCTTATAATATATAGTAGTTTATCATTGAAAATACCTTATAATATAACGTAATATGCAGTGTATCATTGAAAATACCTTATGATATAACGTATTATGCAGTGTATCATTGAAAATACCTTATAATATATGGTAATTTGTAGTGTATCAATGAAAATACCTTATAATATAACGTAATATGCAGTGTATCATTGAAAATACCTTATAATATAACGTAATAGGCAGTTTATCATTGAAAATACGTAATAATATAACGTAATATACAGTGTATCATTGAAAATACCTTATAATATTTAGTAGTTTATCATTGAAAATACCTTATAATATAACGTAATATGCAGTGTATCATTGAAAATACCTTTTAATATAACGTAATATGCAGTGAATCATTGAAAATACCTTATAATATAACGTAATATGCAGTGTATCTTTGAAAATACCTTATAATATATGGTAATTTGTAGTGTATCAATGAAAGTACCTTATAATATAACGTAATATGCAGTGTATCATTGAAAATAACATATAATATATCGTAATATGCAGTGAATCATTGAAAATACCTTATAATATAACGTAATATGCAGTGTATCTTTGAAAATACCTTATAATATATGGTAATTTGTAGTGTATCAATGAAAGTACTTTATAATATAACGTTATATGCAGTTTATCATTGAAAATACCTTATAATATAACGTAATATACAGTGTATCATTGAAAATACCTTATAATATAACGTAATATGCAGTGTATCTTTGAAAATACCTTATAATATATAGTAGTTTACCATTGAAAAAGCTTATAATATAACGTAATATGCAGTGTATCATTGAAAATACCTTATGATATAACGTATTATGCAGTGTATCATTGAAAATACCTTATGATATATAGTAGTTTACAATTGAAAATACCTTATAATATAACGTAATATGCAGTGTATCATTGAAAATACCTTATAATATTACGTAATATGGAGTGTATCATTGAAAACACCATATAATATATCGTAATATGCAGTGTATCATTGAAAATACCTTATAATATAACGTAATATGCTGTGTATCATAGAAAATACCTTATAACATATCCTAATATGCAGTGTATCATTGAAAATACCTTATAATATAACGTAATATGCAGTGAATCATTGAAAATACCACAAAATATAACGTAATATGCTGTATATCATTGAAAATACCATGTAATATAACGTAATATACAGTGTATTATTGAAAATACCTTATAATATAACGTAATATGCAGTGTATCATTGAAAATACCTTATAATATAACGTAATATGCAGGGTATCATTGAAAATACCTTCTAATATATCGTAGTTTATCATTGAAAATACCTTATAATATAACGTAATATGCAGTGTATCATTGAAAATACCTTATAACATAACGTAATATGCAGTGTATCATTGAAAATAGCTTCTAATATAACGTAATATGCAGTGTATCATTGAAAATACATTATAATATAACGTAATATGCAGTGTATCATTGAAAATACCATGTAATATAACGTAATATGCAGTGTATCCTTGAAAATACCTTATAATATAACGTAATATGCAGGGTATCATTGAAAATACCTTCTAATATATCGTAGTTTATCATTGAAAATACCTTATAATATAACGTAATATGCAGTGTATCATTGAAAATACATTATAATATAACGTAATATGCTGTGTATCATTGAAAATACATTATAATATAACGTAATATGCAGTGTATCATTGAAAATACATTATAATATAACGTAATATGCAGTGTATCATTGAAAATACCTTATAATATAACGTAATATGCAGTGTATCATTGAAAATACCTTATAATATAACGTAATATGCAGGGTATCATTGAAAATACCTTCTAATATATCGTAGTTTATCATTGAAAATACCTTATAATATAACGTAATATGCAGTGTATCATTGAAAATACCTTATAAGATATAGTAGCTTATCATTGAAAATACCTTATAATATATAGTAGTTTATCATTGAAAATACCTTATAATATAACGTAATATGCAGTGTATCATTGAAAATACCTTATGATATAACGTATTATGCAGTGTATCATTGAAAATACCTTATAATATATGGTAATTTGTAGTGTATCAATGAAAATACCTTATAATATAACGTAATATGCAGTGTATCATTGAAAATACCTTATAATATAACGTAATAGGCAGTTTATCATTGAAAATACGTAATAATATAACGTAATATACAGTGTATCATTGAAAATACCTTATAATATAACGTAATATGCAGTGTATCATGGAAAATACCTTATAAGATATAGTAGCTTATCATTGAAAATACCTTATAATATATAGTAGTTTATCATTGAAAATACCTTATCATATAACGTAATATGCAGTGTATCATTGAAAATACCTTATGATATAACGTATTATGCAGTGTATCATTGAAAATACCTTATAATATATGGTAATTTGTAGTGTATCAATGAAAATACCTTATAATATAACGTAATATGCAGTGTATCATTGAAAATACCTTATAATATTACGTAATATGGAGTGTATCATTGAAAACACCATATAATATATCGTAATATGCAGTGTATCATTGAAAATACCTTATAATACAACGTTATATGCAGTGTATCATTGAAAATACCTTATAATATAACGTAATATGCAGTGTATCATTGAAAATACCTTATAATATAACGTAATACCCAGTGTATCATTGAAAATACCTTATAATATAACGTAATATGCAGTGTATCATTGCAAATACCTTATAATATAACGTAATATGCAGTGTATCTTTGAAAATACCTTATAATATAACGTAATATGCAGTGTATCATTGAAAATACCTTATAATATAACGTAATATGCAGTGAATCATTGAAAATACCTTATAATATAACGTAATATGCAGTGTATCTTTGAAAATACCTTATGATATATGGTAATTTGTAGTGTATCAATGAAAATACCTTATAATATAACGTAATATGCAGTGTATCATTGAAAATACCTTATAAGATATAGTAGCATATCATTGAAAATACCTTATAATATATAGTAGTTTATCATTGAAAATACCTTATAATATAACGTAATATGCAGTGTATCATTGAAAATACCTTATGATATAACGTATTATGCAGTGTATCATTGAAAATACCTTATGATATATAGTAGTTTACAATTGAAAATACCTTATAATATAACGTAATATGCAGTGTATCATTGAAAATACCTTATAATATTACGTAATATGGAGTGTATCATTGAAAACACCATATAATATATCGTAATATGCAGTGTATCATTGAAAATACCTTATAATATAACGTTATATGCAGTGTATCATTGAAAATACCTTATAATATAACGTAATATGCAGTGTATCATTGAAAATACCTTATAATATTTAGTAGTTTATCATCGAAAATACCTTATAATATAACGTAATATGCAGTGTATCATTGAAAATACCTTATAATATAACGTAATATGCAGTGTATCATTGAAAATACCTTATAATATTACGTAATATGGAGTGTATCATTGAAAACACCATATAATATATCGTAATATGCAGTGTATCAATGAAAGTACCTTATAATATAACGTAATATGCAGTGTATCATTGAAAATACCTTATAATATATCATAATATGCAGTGTATCATTGAAAATACCATATAATATATCGTAATATGCAGTGTATCATTGCAAATACCTTATAATATAACGTAATATGCAGTGTGTCATTGAAAATACCTTATAATATAACGTAATATGCAGTGTATCATTGAAAATACCTTATAATATTTAGTAGTTTATCATTGAAAATACCTTATAATATATAGTAGTTTATCATTGAAAATACCTTATAATATAACGTAATATGCAGTGTATCATTGAAAATACCTTATGATATAACGTAATATGCAGTGTATCTTTGATAATACCTTATAATATATGGTAATTTGTAGTGTATCAATGAAAGTACCTTATAATATAACGTAATATGCAGTGTATCATTGAAAATACCTTATAATATATCATAATATGCAGTGTATCATTGAAAATACCATATAATATATCGTAATATGCAGTGTATCATTGCAAATACCTTATAATATAACGTAATATGCAGTGTGTCATTGAAAATACCTTATAATATAACGTAATATGCAGTGTATCATTGAAAATACCTTCTAATATAACGTAATATGCAGTGTATCATTGAAAATACATTATAATATAACGTAATATGCAGTGTATCATTGAAAATACCATGTAATATAACGTAATATGCAGTGTATCATTGAAAATACCTTATAATATAACGACATATGCAGTGTATCAATGAAAATATCTTATAATATAACCTAATATGCAGTATATCATTGAAAATACCATGTAATATAACGTAATATCCAGTGTATTATTGAAAATACCTTATAATATAACGTAATATGCAGTGTATCATTGAAAATACCTTATAATATAACGTAATATGCAGTGTATCATTGAAAATACCTTATAATATAACGTAATATGCAGTGTATCATTGACAATACCTTATAATATAACGTAATATGCTGTGTATCATAGAAAATACCTTATAACATATCCTAATATGCAGTGTATCATTGAAAATACCTTATAATATAACGTAATATGCAGTGTATCATTGAAAATACCATAAAATATAACGTAATATGCTGTATATCATTGAAAATACCATGTAATATAACGTAATATACAGTGTATTATTGAAAATACCTTATAATATAACGTAATATGCAGTGTATCATTGAAAATACCTTATAATATAACGTAATATGCAGGGTATCATTGAAAATACCTTCTAATATATCGTAGTTTATCATTGAAAATACCTTATAATATAACGTAATATGCAGTGTATCATTGAAAATACCTTATAATATAACGTAATATGCAGTGTATCATTGAAAATACCTTCTAATATAACGTAATATGCAGTGTATCATTGAAAATACATTATAATATAACGTAATATGCAGTGTATCATTGAAAATACCATGTAATATAACGTAATATGCAGTGTATCCTTGAAAATACCTTATAATATAACGTAATATGCTGGGTATCATTGAAAATACCTTCTAATATATCGTAGTTTATCATTGAAAATACCTTATAATATAACGTAATATGCAGTGTATCATTGAAAATACCTTATAATATAACGTAATATGCAGTGTATCATTGAAAATACCTTATGATATATCGTAGTATGCAGTGTATCATTGAAAATACCTTCTAATATATCGTAGTTTATCATTGAAAATACCTTATAATATAACGTAATATGCAGTGTATCATTGAAAATACCATGTAATATAACGTAATATTTAGTGTATCATTGAAAATACCTTATAATATAACGTAATATGCAGCGTATCATTGAAAATACCATGTAATATACCGTAATATGCAGTGTATCATTGAAAATACATTATAACATATCGTAATTTGTAGTGTATCTTTGAAAATACCTTATAATATAACGTAATATGCAGTGTATCATTGAAAATACCTTCTAATATAACGTAATATGCAGTGTATCATTGAAAATACCTTATAATATAACGTAATATGCAGTGTATCATTGAAAATACCATGTAATATAACGTAATATGCAGTGTATCATTGAAAATACCTTATAATATAACGTAATATGCAGTGTATCATTGAAAATACATTATAATATAACGTAATATGCAGTGTATCATTGAAAATACCTTATAATATAACGTAATATGCAGTGTATCATTGAAAATACCTTCTAATATATCGTAGTTTATCATTGAAAATACCTTACAATATATCGTAATATGCAGTGTATCGTTGAAAATACCTTATAATATAACGACATATGCAGTGTATCAATGAAAATATCTTATAATATAACCTAATATGCAGTATATCATTGAAAATACCATGTAATATAACGTAATATCCAGTGTATTATTGAAAATACCTTATAATATAACGTAATATGCAGTGTATCATTGAAAATACCTTATAATATAACGTAATATGCAGTGTATCATTGAAAATACCTTATAATATAACGTAATATGCAGTGTATCATTGACAATACCTTATAATATAACGTAATATGCTGTGTATCATAGAAAATACCTTATAACATATCCTAATATGCAGTGTATCATTGAAAATACCTTATAATATAACGTAATATGCAGTGTATCATTGAAAATACCATAAAATATAACGTAATATGCTGTGTATCATTGAAAATACCATGTAATATAACGTAATATACAGTGTATTATTGAAAATACCTTATAATATAACGTAATATGCAGTGTATCATTGAAAATACCTTATAATATAACGTAATATGCAGGGTATCATTGAAAATACCTTCTAATATATCGTAGTTTATCATTGAAAATACCTTATAATATAACGTAATATGCAGTGTATCATTGAAAATACCTTATAATATAACGTAATATGCAGTGTATCATTGAAAATACCTTCTAATATAACGTAATATGCAGTGTATCATTGAAAATACATTATAATATAACGTAATATGCAGTGTATCATTGAAAATACCATGTAATATAACGTAATATGCAGTGTATCATTGAAAATACCTTATAATATAACGTAATATGCAGTGTATCATTGAAAATACATTATAATATAACGTAATATGCAGTGTATCATTGAAAATACCTTATAATATAACGTAATATGCAGTGTATCATTGAAAATACCTTCTAATATATCGTAGTTTATCATTGAAAATACCTTACAATATACCGTAATATGCAGTGTATCGTTGAAAATACCTTATAATATAACGACATATGCAGTGTATCAATGAAAATATCTTATAATATAACCTAATATGCAGTATATCATTGAAAATACCATGTAATATAACGTAATATCCAGTGTATTATTGAAAATACCTTCTAATATATCGTAGTTTATCATTGAAAATACCTTACAATATATCGTAATATGCAGTGTATCGTTGAAAATACCTTATAATATAACGACATATGCAGTGTACCAATGAAAATATCTTATAATATAACCTAATATGCAGTATATCATTGAAAATACCATGTAATATAACGTAATATCCAGTGTATTATTGAAAATACCTTATAATATAACGTAATATGCAGTGTATCATTGAAAATACCTTATAATATAACGTAATATGCAGTGTATCATTGAAAATACCTTATAATATAACGTAATATGCAGTGTATCATTGACAATACCTTATAATATAACGTAATATGCTGTGTATCATAGAAAATACCTTATAACATATCCTAATATGCAGTGTATCATTGAAAATACCTTATAATATAACGTAATATGCAGTGTATCATTGAAAATACCATAAAATATAACGTAATATGCTGTATATCATTGAAAATACCATGTAATATAACGTAATATACAGTGTATTATTGAAAATACCTTATAATATAACGTAATATGCAGTGTATCATTGAAAATACCTTATAATATAACGTAATATGCAGGGTATCATTGAAAATACCTTCTAATATATCGTAGTTTATCATTGAAAATACCTTATAATATAACGTAATATGCAGTGTATCATTGAAAATACCTTATAATATAACGTAATATGCAGTGTATCATTGAAAATACCTTCTAATATAACGTAATATGCAGTGTATCATTGAAAATACATTATAATATAACGTAATATGTAGTGTATCATTGAAAATACCATGTAATATAACGTAATATGCAGTGTATCCTTGAAAATACCTTATAATATAACGTAATATGCAGGGTATCATTGAAAATACCTTCTAATATATCGTAGTTTATCATTGAAAATACCTTATAATATAACGTAATATGCAGTGTATCATTGAAAATACATTATAATATAACGTAATATGCAGTGTATCATTGAAAATACCTTATAATATAACGTAATATGCAGTGAATCATTGAAAATACCTTATAATATAACGTAATATGCAGTGTATCTTTGATAATACCTTATAATATTTAGTAGTTTATCATTGAAAATACCTTATAATATAACGTAATATGCAGTGTATCATTGAAAATACCTTATAATATAACGTAATATGCAGTGTATCTTTGATAATACCTTATAATATATGGTAATTTGTAGTGTATCAATGAAAGTACCTTATATTATAACGTAATATGCAGTGTATCATTGAAAATACCTTATAATATATCATAATATGCAGTGTATCATTGAAAATACCATATAATATATCGTAATATGCAGTGTATCATTGCAAATACCTTATAATATAACGTAATATGCAGTGTGTCATTGAAAATACCTTATAATATAACGTAATATGCAGTGTATCATTGAAAATACCTTATAATATTTAGTAGTTTATCATTGAAAATACCTTATAATATATAGTAGTTTATCATTGAAAATACCTTATAATATAACGTAATATGCAGTGTATCATTGAAAATACCTTATGATATAACGTAATGTGCAGTGTATCTTTGATAATACCTTATAATATATGGTAATTTGTAGTGTATCAATGAAAGTACCTTATAATATAACGTAATATGCAGTGTATCATTGAAAATACCTTATAATATATCATAATATGCAGTGTATCATTGAAAATACCATATAATATATCGTAATATGCAGTGTATCATTGCAAATACCTTATAATATAACGTAATATGCAGTGTGTCATTGAAAATACCTTATAATATAACGTAATATGCAGTGTATCATTGAAAATACCTTATAATATTTCGTAATATGCAGTGTATCATTGAAAACACCATATAATATATCGTAATATGCAGTGTATCATTGAAAATACCTTATAATATAACGTTATATGCAGTGTATCATTGAAAATACCTTATAATATAACGTAATATGCAGTGTATCATTGAAAATACCTTATAATATTTAGTAGTTTATCATTGAAAATACCTTATAATATAACGTAATATGCAGTTTATCATTGAAAATACGTTATAATATAACGTAATATGCAGTGTATCATTGAAAATACCATATAATATAACGTAATATGCCGTGTATCATTGAAAATACCTTATAATAAAACGTAATATGCAGTGTATCATTGAAAATACCTTGGAATATATGGTAATTCTAGTCTATCAATGAAAATACCTTATAATACAACGTAATATGCAGTGTATCATTGAAAATACGTTATAATATAACGAAATATGCAGTGTATCATTGAAAATACCATATAATATAACGTAATATGCCGTGTATCATTGAAAATACCTTATAATAAAACGTAATATGCAGTGTATCATTGAAAATACCTTGGAATATATGGTAATTCTAGTCTATCAATGAAAATACCTTATAATACAACGTAATATGCAGTGTATCATTGAAAATACCTTATAATATATCGTAATATGCACTGTATCATTGAAAATGCTTTATGATATAACGTAATATGCAGTGTATCATTGAAAATACCTTATAATAAAACGTAATATGCAGTGTATCATTGAAAATACCTTGGAATATATGGTAATTCTAGTCTATCAATGAAAATACCTTATAATACAACGTAATATGCAGTGTATCATTGAAAATACCTTATAATATATCGTAATATGCACTGTATCATTGAAAATGCTTTATGATATAACGTAATATGCAGTGTATCATTGAAAATACCTTATAATAAAACGTAATATGCAGTGTATCATTGAAAATACCTTAGAATATATGGTAATTCTAGTCTATCAATGAAAATACCTTATAATACAACGTAATATGCAGTGTATCATTGAAAATACCTTATAATAAAACGTAATATGCACTGTATCATTGAAAATACCTTATAATATAACGTAATATGCAGTGTATCATTGAAAATACATTATAATATAACGTAATATGCTGTGTATCATTGAAAATACATTATAATATAACGTAATATGCAGTGTATCATTGAAAATACATTATAATATAACGTAATATGCAGTGTATCATTGAAAATACCTTATAATATAACGTAATATGCAGTGTATCATTGAAAATACCTTATAATATAACGTAATATGCAGGGTATCATTGAAAATACCTTCTAATATATCGTAGTTTATCATTGAAAATACCTTATAATATATAGTAGTTTATCATTGAAAATACCTTATAATATAACGTAATATGCAGTGTATCATTGAAAATACCTTATAAGATATAGTAGCTTATCATTGAAAATACCTTATAATATATAGTAGTTTATCATTGAAAATACCTTATAATATAACGTAATATGCAGTGTATCATTGAAAATACCTTATGATATAACGTATTATGCAGTGTATCATTGAAAATACCTTATAATATATGGTAATTTGTAGTGTATCAATGAAAATACCTTATAATATAACGTAATATGCAGTGTATCATTGAAAATACCTTATAATATAACGTAATAGGCAGTTTATCATTGAAAATACCTAATAATATAACGTAATATACAGTGTATCATTGAAAATACCTTATAATATAACGTAATATGCAGTGTATCATGGAAAATACCTTATAAGATATAGTAGCTTATCATTGAAAATACCTTATAATATATAGTAGTTTATCATTGAAAATACCTTATCATATAACGTACTATGCAGTGTATCATTGAAAATACCTTATGATATAACGTATTATGCAGTGTATCATTGAAAATACCTTATAATATATGGTAATTTGTAGTGTATCAATGAAAATACCTTATAATATAACGTAATATGCAGTGTATCATTGAAAATACCTTATAATATTACGTAATATGGAGTGTATCATTGAAAACACCATATAATATATCGTAATATGCAGTGTATCATTGAAAATACCTTATAATACAACGTTATATGCAGTGTATCATTGAAAATACCTTATAATATAACGTAATATGCAGTGTATCATTGAAAATACCTTATAATATAACGTAATACCCAGTGTATCATTGAAAATACCTTATAATATAACGTAATATGCAGTGAATCATTGCAAATACCTTATAATATAACGTAATATGCAGTGTATCTTTGAAAATACCTTATAATATAACGTAATATGCAGTGTATCATTGAAAATACCTTATAATATAACGTAATATGCAGTGAATCATTGAAAATACCTTATAATATGACGTAATATGCAGTGTATCTTTGAAAATACCTTATGATATATGGTAATTTGTAGTGTATCAATGAAAATACCTTATAATATAACGTAATATGCAGTGTATCATTGAAAATACCTTATAAGATATAGTAGCATATCATTGAAAATACCTTATAATATATAGTAGTTTATCATTGAAAATACCTTATAATATAACGTAATATGCAGTGTATCATTGAAAATACCTTATGATATAACGTATTATGCAGTGTATCATTGAAAATACCTTATGATATATAGTAGTTTACAATTGAAAATACCTTATAATATAACGTAATATGCAGTGTATCATTGAAAATACCTTATAATATTACGTAATATGGAGTGTATCATTGAAAACACCATATAATATATCGTAATATGCAGTGTATCATTGAAAATACCTTATAATATAACGTTATATGCAGTGTATCATTGAAAATACCTTATAATATAACGTAATATGCAGTGTATCATTGAAAATACCTTATAATATTTAGTAGTTTATCATCGAAAATACCTTATAATATAACGTAATATGCAGTGTATCATTGAAAATACCTTATAATATAACGTAATATGCAGTGAATCATTGAAAATACCTTATAATATAACGTAATATGCAGTGTATCTTTGATAATACCTTATAATATATGGTAATTTGTAGTGTATCAATGAAAGTACCTTATATTATAAGGTAATATGCAGTGTATCATTGAAAATACCTTATAATATATCATAATATGCAGTGTATCATTGAAAATACCATATAATATATCGTAATATGCAGTGTATCATTGCAAATACCTTATAATATAACGTAATATGCAGTGTGTCATTGAAAATACCTTATAATATAACGTAATATGCAGTGTATCATTGAAAATACCTTATAATATTTAGTAGCTTATCATTGAAAATACCTTATAATATATAGTAGTTTATCATTGAAAATACCTTATAATATAACGTAATATGCAGTGTATCATTGAAAATACCTTATGATATAACGTAATATGCAGTGTATCTTTGATAATACCTTATAATATATGGTAATTTGTAGTGTATCAATGAAAGTACCTTATAATATAACGTAATATGCAGTGTATCATTGAAAATACCTTATAATATATCATAATATGCAGTGTATCATTGAAAATACCATATAATATATCGTAATATGCAGTGTATCATTGCAAATACCTTATAATATAACGTAATATGCAGTGTGTCATTGAAAATACCTTATAATATAACGTAATATGCAGTGTATCATTGAAAATACCATATAATATATCGTAATATGCAGTGTATCATTGCAAATACCTTATAATATAACGTAATATGCAGTGTGTCATTGAAAATACCTTATAATATAACGTAATATGCAGTGTATCATTGAAAATACCTTATAATATTTAGTAGTTTATCATTGAAAATACCTTATAATATAACGTAATATGCAGTGTATCATTGAAAATACCTTATAATATAACGTAATATGCAGTGAATCATTGAAAATACCTTATAATATAACGTAATATGCAGTGTATCTTTGATAATACCTTATAATATATGGTAATTTGTAGTGTATCAATGAAAGTACCTTATAATATAACGTAATATGCAGTGTATCATTGAAAATACCTTATAATATATCATAATATGCAGTGTATCATTGAAAATACCATATAATATATCGTAATATGCAGTGTATCATTGCAAATACCTTACAATATAACGTAATATGCAGTGTATCATTGAAAATACCTTATAATATTTAGTAGTTTATCATTGAAAATACCTTATAATATATAGTAGTTTATCATTGAAAATACCTTATAATATAACGTAATATGCAGTGTATCATTGAAAATACCTTATGATATAACGTATTATGCAGTGTATCATTGAAAATACCTTATGATATATAGTAGTTTACAATTGAAAATACCTTATAATATAACGTAATATGCAGTGTATCATTGAAAATACCTTATAATATTACGTAATATGGAGTGTATCATTGAAAACACCATATAATATATCGTAATATGCAGTGTATCATTGAAAATACCTTATAATATAACGTTATATGCAGTGTATCATTGAAAATACCTTATAATATAACGTAATATGAAGTGTATCATTGAAAATACCTTATAATATTTAGTAGTTTATCATTGAAAATACCTTATAATATAACGTAATATGCAGTGTATCATTGAAAATACCTTATAATATAACGTAATATGCAGTGTATCTTTGATAATACCTTATAATATATGGTAATTTGTAGTGTATCAATGAAAGTACCTTATATTATAAGGTAATATGCAGTGTATCATTGAAAATACCTTATAATATATCATAATATGCAGTGTATCATTGAAAATACCATATAATATATCGTAATATGCAGTGTATCATTGCAAATACCTTATAATATAACGTAATATGCAGTGTGTCATTGAAAATACCTTATAATATAACGTAATATGCAGTGTATCATTGAAAATACCTTATAATATTTAGTAGCTTATCATTGAAAATACCTTATAATATATAGTAGTTTATCATTGAAAATACCTTATAATATAACGTAATATGCAGTGTATCATTGAAAATACCTTATGATATAACGTAATATGCAGTGTATCTTTGATAATACCTTATAATATATGGTAATTTGTAGTGTATCAATGAAAGTACCTTATAATATAACGTAATATGCAGTGTATCATTGAAAATACCTTATAATATATCATAATATGCAGTGTATCATTGAAAATACCATATAATATATCGTAATATGCAGTGTATCATTGCAAATACCTTATAATATAACGTAATATGCAGTGTGTCATTGAAAATACCTTATAATATAACGTAATATGCAGTGTATCATTGAAAATACCATATAATATATCGTAATATGCAGTGTATCATTGCAAATACCTTATAATATAACGTAATATGCAGTGTGTCATTGAAAATACCTTATAATATAACGTAATATGCAGTGTATCATTGAAAATACCTTATAATATTTAGTAGTTTATCATTGAAAATACCTTATAATATATAGTAGTTTATCATTGAAAATACCTTATAATATAACGTAATATGCAGTGTATCATTGAAAATACCTTATGATATAACGTAATATGCAGTGTATCTTTGATAATACCTTATAATATATGGTAATTTGTAGTGTATCAATGAAAGTACCTTATAATATAACGTAATATGCAGTGTATCATTGAAAATACCTTATAATATATCATAATATGCAGTGTATCATTGAAAATACCATATAATATATCGTAATATGCAGTGTATCATTGCAAATACCTTATAATATAACGTAATATGCAGTGTGTCATTGAAAATACCTTATAATATAACGTAATATGCAGTGTATCATTGAAAATACCTTATAATATTTCGTAATATGCAGTGTATCATTGAAAACACCATATAATATATCGTAATATGCAGTGTATCATTGAAAATACCTTATAATATAACGTTATATGCAGTGTATCATTGAAAATACCTTATAATATAACGTAATATGCAGTGTATCATTGAAAATACCTTATAATATTTAGTAGTTTATCATTGAAAATACCTTATAATATAACGTAATATGCAGTTTATCATTGAAAATACGTTATAATATAACATAATATGCAGTGTATCATTGAAAATACCATATAATATAACGTAATATGCCGTGTATCATTGAAAATACCTTATAATAAAACGTAATATGCAGTGTATCATTGAAAATACCTTGGAATATATGGTAATTCTAGTCTATCAATGAAAATACCTTATAATACAACGTAATATGCAGTGTATCATTGAAAATACGTTATAATATAACGTAATATGCAGTGTATCATTGAAAATACCATATAATATAACGTAATATGCCGTGTATCATTGAAAATACCTTATAATAAAACGTAATATGCAGTGTATCATTGAAAATACCTTGGAATATATGGTAATTCTAGTCTATCAATGAAAATACCTTATAATACAACGTAATATGCAGTGTATCATTGAAAATACCTTATAATATATCGTAATATGCACTGTATCATTGAAAATGCTTTATGATATAACGTAATATGCAGTGTATCATTGAAAATACCTTATAATAAAACGTAATATGCAGTGTATCATTGAAAATACCTTAGAATATATGGTAATTCTAGTCTATCAATGAAAATACCTTATAATACAACGTAATATGCAGTGTATCATTGAAAATACCTTATAATAAAACGTAATATGCACTGTATCATTGAAAATACCTTATAATATAACGTAATATACAGTGTATCATTGAAAATACCTTATAATATAACGTAATATGCAGTGTATCTTTGAAAATACCTTATAATATATAGTAGTTTACCATTGAAAAAGCTTATAATATAACGTAATATGCAGTGTATCATTGAAAATACCATATAAGATATAGTAGCTTATCATTGAAAATACCTTATAATATATAGTAGTTTATCATTGAAAATACCTTATAATATAACGTAATATGCAGTGTATCATTGAAAATACCATGTAATATAACGTAATATGCAGTGTATCATTGAAAATACCTTATAACATATCCTAATATGCAGTGTATCATTGAAAATACCATGTAATATAACGTAATATGCAGTGTATCATTGAAAATACCTTATAATATATCATAATATGCAGTGTATCATTGAAAATACCATGTAATATATCGTAATATGCAGTGTATCATTGCAAATACCTTATAATATAACGTAATATGCAGTGTGTCATTGAAAATACCTTATAATATAACGTAATATGCAGTGTATCATTGAAAATACCTTATAATATTTAGTAGTTTATCATTGAAAATACCTTATAATATATAGTAGTTTATCATTGAAAATACCTTATAATATAACGTAATATGCAGTGTATCATTGAAAATACCTTATGATATAACGTATTATGCAGTGTATCATTGAAAATACCTTATGATATATAGTAGTTTACAATTGAAAATACCTTATAATATAACGTAATATGCAGTGTATCTTTGATAATACCTTATAATATATGGTAATTTGTAGTGTATCAATGAAAGTACCTTATAATATAACGTAATATGCAGTGTATCATTGAAAATACCTTATAATATATCATAATATGCAGTGTATCATTGAAAATACCATATAATATATCGTAATATGCACTGTATCATTGCAAATACCTTATAATATAACGTAATATGCAGTGTGTCATTGAAAATACCTTATAATATAACGTAATATGCAGTGTATCATTGAAAATACCTTATAATATTTCGTAATATGCAGTGTATCATTGAAAACACCATATAATATATCGTAATATGCAGTGTATCATTGAAAATACCTTATAATATAACGTTGTATGCAGTTTATCATTGAAAATACGTTATAATATAACGTAATATGCAGTGTATCATTGAAAATACCATATAATATAACGTAATATGCCGTGTATCATTGAAAATACCTTATAATAAAACGTAATATGCAGTGTATCATTGAAAATACCTTGGAATATATGGTAATTCTAGTCTATCAATGAAAATACCTTATAATACAACGTAATATGCAGTGTATCATTGAAAATACGTTATAATATAACGTAATATGCAGTGTATCATTGAAAATACCATATAATATAACGTAATATGCCGTGTATCATTGAAAATACCTTATAATAAAACGTAATATGCAGTGTATCATTGAAAATACCTTGGAATATATGGTAATTCTAGTCTATCAATGAAAATACCTTATAATACAACGTAATATGCAGTGTATCATTGAAAATACCTTATAATATATCGTAATATGCACTGTATCATTGAAAATGCTTTATGATATAACGTAATATGCAGTGTATCATTGAAAATACCTTATAATAAAACGTAATATGCAGTGTATCATTGAAAATACCTTAGAATATATGGTAATTCTAGTCTATCAATGAAAATACCTTATAATACAACGTAATATGCAGTGTATCATTGAAAATACCTTATAATAAAACGTAATATGCACTGTATCATTGAAAATACCTTATAATATAACGTAATATGCAGTGTATCATTGAAAATACCTTATAATATATCATAATATGCAGTGTATCATTGAAAATACCATATAATATATCGTAATATGCAGTGTATCATTGCAAATACCTTATAATATAACGTAATATGCAGTGTATCATTGAAAATACCATATAATATATCGTAATATGCAGTGTATCATTGCAAATACCTTATAATATAACGTAATATGCAGTGTGTCATTGAAAATACCTTATAATATAACGTAATATGCAGTGTATCATTGAAAATACCTTATAATATTTAGTAGTTTATCATTGAAAATACCTTATAATATATAGTAGTTTATCATTGAAAATACCTTATAATATAACGTAATATGCAGTGTATCATTGAAAATACCTTATAATATAACGTAATATGCAGTGTATCATTGAAAATACCATATAATATATCGTAATATGCAGTGTATCATTGCAAATACCTTATAATATAACGTAATATGCAGTGTGTCATTGAAAATACCTTATAATATAACGTAATATGCAGTGTATCATTGAAAATACCTTCTAATATATCGTAGTTTATCATTGAAAATACCTTATAATATAACGTAATATGCAGTGTATCATTGAAAATACCTTATAATATAACGTAATATGCAGTGTATCATTGAAAATACCTTACGATATAACGTAATATGCAGTTTATCATTGAAAATACCTTATATCATATCGTAATATGCAGTGTATCATTGAAAATACCTTATAATATAACGTAATATGCAGTGTATCATTGAAAATACCTTATAATATATCGTAATATGCACTGTATCATTGAAAATGCTTTATGATATAACGTAATATGCAGTGTATCATTGAAAATACCTTATAATAAAACGTAATATGCAGTGTATCATTGAAAATACCTTAGAATATATGGTAATTCTAGTCTATCAATGAAAATACCTTATAATACAACGTAATATGCAGTGTATCATTGAAAATACCTTATAATAAAACGTAATATGCACTGTATCATTGAAAATACCTTATAATATAACGTAATATACAGTGTATCATTGAAAATACCTTATAATATAACGTAATATGCAGTGTATCTTTGAAAATACCTTATAATATATAGTAGTTTACCATTGAAAAAGCTTATAATATAACGTAATATGCAGTGTATCATTGAAAATACCATATAAGATATAGTAGCTTATCATTGAAAATACCTTATAATATATAGTAGTTTATCATTGAAAATACCTTATAATATAACGTAATATGCAGTGTATCATTGAAAATACATTATAATATAACGTAATATGCAGTGTATCATTGAAAATACCTTATAATATAACGTAATATGCAGTGTATCATTGAAAATACCTTATAATATAACGTAATATGCAGTGTATCATTGAAAATACCTTCTAATATAACGTAATATGCAGTGTATCATTGAAAATACCTTATAATATATCATAATATGCAGTGTATCATTGAAAATACCATATAATATATCGTAATATGCAGTGTATCATTGCAAATACCTTATAATATAACGTAATATGCAGTGTATCATTGAAAATACCATATAATATATCGTAATATGCAGTGTATCATTGAAAATACCATATAATATATCGTAATATGCAGTGTATCATTGCAAATACCTTATAATATAACGTAATATGCAGTGTGTCATTGAAAATACCTTATAATATAACGTAATATGCAGTGTATCATTGAAAATACCTTATAATATATCATAATATGCAGTGTATCATTGAAAATACCATATAATATATCGTAATATGCAGTGTATCATTGCAAATACCTTATAATATAACGTAATATGCAGTGTGTCATTGAAAATACCTTATAATATAACGTAATATGCAGTGTATCATTGAAAATACCTTATAATATTTCGTAATATGCAGTGTATCATTGAAAACACCATATAATATATCGTAATATGCAGTGTATCATTGAAAATACCTTATAATATAACGTTATATGCAGTGTATCATTGAAAATACCTTATAATATAACGTAATATGCAGTGTATCATTGAAAATACCTTATAATATTTAGTAGTTTATCATTGAAAATACCTTATAATATAACGTAATATGCAGTTTATCATTGAAAATACGTTATAATATAACGTAATATGCAGTGTATCATTGAAAATACCATATAATATAACGTAATATGCCGTGTATCATTGAAAATACCTTATAATAAAACGTAATATGCAGTGTATCATTGAAAATACCTTGGAATATATGGTAATTCTAGTCTATCAATGAAAATACCTTATAATACAACGTAATATGCAGTGTATCATTGAAAATACCTTATAATATAACGAAATATGCAGTGTATCATTGAAAATACCATATAATATAACGTAATATGCCGTGTATCATTGAAAATACCTTATAATAAAACGTAATATGCAGTGTATCATTGAAAATACCTTGGAATATATGGTAATTCTAGTCTATCAATGAAAATACCTTATAATACAACGTAATATGCAGTGTATCATTGAAAATACCTTATAATATATCGTAATATGCACTGTATCATTGAAAATGCTTTATGATATAACGTAATATGCAGTGTATCATTGAAAATACCTTATAATAAAACGTAATATGCAGTGTATCATTGAAAATACCTTAGAATATATGGTAATTCTAGTCTATCAATGAAAATACCTTATAATACAACGTAATATGCAGTGTATCATTGAAAATACCTTATAATAAAACGTAATATGCACTGTATCATTGAAAATACCTTATAATATAACGTAATATACAGTGTATCATTGAAAATACCTTATAATATAACGTAATATGCAGTGTATCTTTGAAAATACCTTATAATATATAGTAGTTTACCATTGAAAAAGCTTATAATATAACGTAATATGCAGTGTATCATTGAAAATACCATATAAGATATAGTAGCTTATCATTGAAAATACCTTATAATATATAGTAGTTTATCATTGAAAATACCTTATAATATAACGTAATATGCAGTGTATCATTGAAAATACCATGTAATATAACGTAATATGCAGTGTATCATTGAAAATACCTTATAACATATCCTAATATGCAGTGTATCATTGAAAATACCATGTAATATAACGTAATATGCAGTGTATCATTGAAAATACCTTATAATATATCATAATATGCAGTGTATCATTGAAAATACCATATAATATATCGTAATATGCAGTGTATCATTGCAAATACCTTATAATATAACGTAATATGCAGTGTGTCATTGAAAATACCTTATAATATAACGTAATATGCAGTGTATCATTGAAAATACCTTATAATATTTAGTAGTTTATCATTGAAAATACCTTATAATATATAGTAGTTTATCATTGAAAATACCTTATAATATAACGTAATATGCAGTGTATCATTGAAAATACCTTATAATATAACGTAATATGCAGTGTATCATTGAAAATACCTTATAATATATCATAATATGCAGTGTATCATTGAAAATACCATATAATATATCGTAATATGCACTGTATCATTGCAAATACCTTATAATATAACGTAATATGCAGTGTGTCATTGAAAATACCTTATAATATAACGTAATATGCAGTGTATCATTGAAAATACCTTATAATATTTCGTAATATGCAGTGTATCATTGAAAACACCATATAATATATCGTAATATGCAGTGTATCATTGAAAATACCTTATAATATAACGTTGTATGCAGTTTATCATTGAAAATACGTTATAATATAACGTAATATGCAGTGTATCATTGAAAATACCATATAATATAACGTAATATGCCGTGTATCATTGAAAATACCTTATAATAAAACGTAATATGCAGTGTATCATTGAAAATACCTTGGAATATATGGTAATTCTAGTCTATCAATGAAAATACCTTATAATACAACGTAATATGCAGTGTATCATTGAAAATACGTTATAATATAACGTAATATGCAGTGTATCATTGAAAATACCATATAATATAACGTAATATGCCGTGTATCATTGAAAATACCTTATAATAAAACGTAATATGCAGTGTATCATTGAAAATACCTTGGAATATATGGTAATTCTAGTCTATCAATGAAAATACCTTATAATACAACGTAATATGCAGTGTATCATTGAAAATACCTTATAATATATCGTAATATGCACTGTATCATTGAAAATGCTTTATGATATAACGTAATATGCAGTGTATCATTGAAAATACCTTATAATAAAACGTAATATGCAGTGTATCATTGAAAATACCTTAGAATATATGGTAATTCTAGTCTATCAATGAAAATACCTTATAATACAACGTAATATGCAGTGTATCATTGAAAATACCTTATAATAAAACGTAATATGCACTGTATCATTGAAAATACCTTATAATATAACGTAATATACAGTGTATCATTGAAAATACCTTATAATATAACGTAATATGCAGTGTATCTTTGAAAATACCTTATAATATATAGTAGTTTACCATTGAAAAAGCTTATAATATAACGTAATATGCAGTGTATCATTGAAAATACCATATAAGATATAGTAGCTTATCATTGAAAATACCTTATAATATATAGTAGTTTATCATTGAAAATACCTTATAATATAACGTAATATGCAGTGTATCATTGAAAATACCATGTAATATAACGTAATATGCAGTTTATCATTGAAAATACCTTAAAATATAACGTAATATGCAGTGTATCATTGAAAATACATTATAATATAACGTAATATGCAGTGTATCATTGAAAATACATTATAATATAACGTAATATGCAGTGTATCATTGAAAATACCTTATAATATAACGTAATATGCAGTGTATCATTGAAAATACCTTATAATATAACGTAATATGCAGTGTATCATTGAAAATACCTTCTAATATAACGTAATATGCAGTGTATCATTGAAAATACCTTATAATATAACGTAATATGCAGTGTATCATTGAAAATACCATGTAATATAACGTAATATGCAGTGTATCATTGAAAATACCTTATAATATAACGTAATATGCAGTGTATCATTGAAAATACCTTCTAATATAACGTAATATGCAGTGTATCATTGAAAATACATTATAATATAACGTAATATGCAGTGTATCATTGAAAATACATTATAATATAACGTAATATGCAGTGTATCATTGAAAATACCTTATAATATAACGTAATATGCAGTGTATCATTGAAAATACCTTCTAATATAACGTAATATGCAGTGTATCATTGAAAATACCTTATAACATATCCTAATATGTATTGGAATAGGGTACCAAATAATCTGAGACAAAGTTTTGTAGAAAACAAGACTTTATTAACGGCTCGGAACGGAACGTCTTTCCTTGAAGAGGATCTACAGCAGACTGACTTGAGAAAAATGTCCACGGCAATGCAAGCCTAAAAATCAAACCATAGAACAAGGATACAGAGTCCTTGTCTACCCGCTACAGCGCGCTTTCTAATTTTTACTGCTTAGCCTGGCGCGTCGGGGTTTTTCCAGGTAGTACCCTCTTGTGACGCATCTGGCTTGCAGCCCTTATACTGCCTTCGGTCACTTGAAGGACAATAGAAGTAGAGGCTATTTTGAAACCGTCGGAAACTCCAACACGCCCCCTCAAAATTGACTCTACTATTTTCTTCAAGGTAATAAACTGTTCCTTTCAAAAAACTCACGTCTCGTTCCTTGCCGTTTCTGGGAGAGTACACGTGGTCCAACATTTGTTGCATAGGATTAGGAAAACCCAGAAAACCTAATCAGACCCGATCGTAAAAACTTATAATACTACATTTACTATATTACGTATATATTTTTAATAATATTTTTTTTTTTTTTTATCCTTCCAGGCCCATCTTTGTCCTGAACTCCACAAATTTTGTAGCTGATAGAGGCTTTGTAAAAATGTCTGCAACCTGATTCTCTGTGGAAATATATTCAAGTTTTATTACATTTTTCTCTATTTGCTCTCTTGAAAAATGGTATTTGATGTCTATATGTTTCGATTTTTTATGATTGCTAGGATTATTTGCTATACTAATGCAACCGTTATTGTCTTCATATATTATAATCGGTTTTGATATTTCTATACTCATACTAACTATTAAGGACTTTAACCATATAGCTTCTCTTACACCTTCAAATAGTGCCATGTATTCTGCTTCAGTAGATGATGCAGCTACCGATGCTTGTCGTCTTGTAGACCAACTTATAGTGCATCGTTCAAATAATTGAAATAAATAACCTGTAGTACTTCGTCTATCATTCTCGTCATGGCCTCCCCAATCAGAATCAACGTAACCGGTTATTATATTATTATAATTATCTCTTACATAGTTCAATGTAATTTTACTAGAACCTTTGAGATATCTTAATACATGTTTTAAATTCTGCCAAAGTTCCTTATTATTTTTATTTGTATATCTACTTAAAATGTTTACTGCAGTACTCAAATCAGGCCTTGTACATACCATTATGTACATTAAACAACCAATTAAATTTTTACATGGTGCTTCACACTCTTCCTCAGAATTCAATGCTAAATAATCTAGTTTACTTGGCAAAGGAGTGCTCACAGGATTACACTCATGCATATTAAATCTTCTAAGAACTGTATTAATATAATTAGTTTGACTTAAAGATATTTTATTCTGTTTTCGTTCAATCTTTATACCTAAGAAAAGACTAATTTCCTTCAAATCTACCATATTAAATTTATTCATTAGGTATGTTTTAAAATTTTTCATGGTATCGTCTTTTGCAGTAGCAATCATTAAATCATCCACATATAGTACAACATATATATTATTTTCTATATTTCCTCTATCTAGTATATATAAACATCTGTCGACTGGTGAACTACGGAAACCTTCATCTATAAGGCTTTTTTCAAATACCTCAAACCAGCACCTCGCTGCCTGTTTCAAACCATATAAGGCTTTATTTAATTTACAGACTTGGTTGGGTTTACTTACAATTCCTTGGGGAACTTTCATAAAAATTTCCTCTTTTAATTTACCATTTAAGAATGCTGTTTTCACATCCATATGGTGTAACAATAAATTGAATTGATTAGCTATGGCAATTATGCATCTAAAACTTGCCATTCTCGCAACTGGTGCAAATGTTTCATCATAATCAATTAAGTATTTTTGACTGAAACCGCGAGCAACAAGACGCGCCTTATATTTTGATGGATTTCCGTGTTCATCTGTTTTAATGGTGAATACCCATTTACAATCGACAATGTTTCTATTTTCTGGTTTTTCAACCAGTGTCCAAGTTTTATTTGTTAGCAATGAATTGATTTCGTCATTTATCGCATGTTCCCATTTAATCCTATCCTCTCTAGATTCAATTTCCTCATATGAACTGGGAATCTTATTAATAAATGATTCTGCACACATTAAAAAATCATGCTGTGTGTGACATTCATTGTACGATATAGGAGGACGTTGTTTAATCCTATCACTCCTACGGAGTTCAGTATTGTTTTCAGTATTGTGATTAAGATTTTCAGATAGAGAATTATTGTGCATATCTGTTTCTGTTACAGATTTATTAGGTTCATCACCTAATTTCATTTCTGAATTTACTTTTTCTCTCGCCTTTAATATATCTGATTCATCGTTATCAGATTTATGAGACCTTTTATCTATTTCTACTGATTTTGACTGTAAGTCAGATGTATCAGTTTTATTATAGATATTTTCTTCAACTATAACAGGTCTCATTACTGGTCGAGTTTTCAAGTAATTTATTTCATCAACTATCACATCTCTAACAACAAGAGATTTTCCCTGTTCCACATCCCACACTTTATACCCGTTCGGTTCATAGCCAATTAATATTCCCTTCCATGACTTTTCATCGAACTTAGTTTTTCTAATCTTACTATGTATATATACGGTTGAACCGAAAATCTTCAAATACTTTAATTTGGGCTTCTTATCATGCCACAATTCGAATGGTGTTTTGTTAATACTTAAAGCTTTAGTTGGAGTTAAATTAATTAAGTATGTGGCAGTCAGTACTGCCTCACCCCAAAACGCTTTATCTAAACTAGCACCACTTATCATAGTGCGTGCTTTTTCAGTTATTGTCCTAACCATTCGTTCGGAAACACCGTTTAATTGAGGGGTTCGTGGAACAGTTAAGTGATAGCTAATTCCTTTCTGTGCACAATAATCCTTCATCTCATTCGATAAATATTCTCCCCCATTATCACAATACAAATTAACAATTTTAGAATTAAAATGTGCCTCACTTTTTGCAACAAAGTTTTGGAAAACCGAAAACACATCGGATTTGTATGTAATCAAATAGGTTACACAATAATGTGTATAATCATCTACAAATAGAACAAAATAATTTTTATTATTTACCGTTGAAGGAGTAATAGGACCGCACACATCTGAGTGAACAACAAACAATGGTCGTTTGATATAGCTTTTATCTTTGGCTTTTTGAAAAGATAGTCTTGCTTGTTTGCCATTTATACAAGCTTCACACAAATTTTCAGTAGGTACAACTTTTTCAATACATTCATTATCATCAACCATTTGTTTGTTCTTCAATTCCAAAAACTTTGCTTTTCCTATGTGGCCTAAGCGTCTATGCCACAAATCATAATCATTATTAATACTACTATAAGCTTGAAAATTATTATTTTTTAACTTTCTTTTATTTATCTTAAATTCTATACCTGTTAAATAATTTAAGGTCTTACCTCTCATTATAGGTTTACTATCTTTACCTATTTCGACCCCTTTTTCATTGAAAATGACCGTCATCCCGGCCTCCTGCATTCTCCGTACCGATAATAAGTTGTATGGTATCTCCGGACAATACAATACATTCTCCAGCACGCCTTGTACATCCATGTTGCTGGTTACTTGGATGTTTCCTCTTCTTGTGGCTGTTACATACGCCCCATTCTTCGCTACCGAAATGTTGATCGGTGGCTGCAGCTTCTCGGAAACGAAGAATACATTGTCCTGGTTGACGATGTGGTCCGAAGCTCCAGAGTCCAATAGAAAATTCAATTTTCCATTTTTCTTGCTTTCACTTTCTTCTTGTTGATTACCAGCCATGAACGCAAAACCAGACGAATTGTTCTCTGGCATTGTTTGTTCTGCAACGTGAACTGTCTGTATGGTTCTGCTCCTCTCTGCATTATTGTATTGACAGTTCTTTTTAAAATAATAGCAGTCACTAATTTTATGACCCTTTCTTCCGCAATGATGACATTTAATAGATCCGTCGCCTCTTGTTTTGTTGAATTGCTTTCTGTTCCTGTTGTACGGTTGTTTTCTGTACACATTTGTATTGTTGAAGCTGTTTCCATGATGTTTCTTAAAGTTTCGATTTATTTGGACCATATTTACACTTGGTAAATTAATCTCAGATTTTAATTTTATTTCGTGATCAAGAAGTCTTATTTTCACGAAGGCTAGTGTTAAACTAGTTTCTGTTAAAGTTTCAATAGCGGTGATAACACCGTCATAAGTCGCAGGCAATGTTAATAACAGATGCGATACTTTATCGGTTTCCTCCAATCTCGCGCCAGCTCCTGACAATTCCGCTATGAGATCATCAAATATTGTGAAGTGCTTCACAAGTGGTGTATCACTTTGTAATATTAATGTCAATAGTCTTTTTCTAATGGCCAGTTGCGTGGCTAAACTTTTCCTCTCGTAAATTTCGTCCAAGTTTTTCAAAATTTCAGCCGCGGTGCTCTCGGGTTTTGCAAAACCGAGTAAGGAGTCCGATAAATACTCGACGACTACACCTTTTGCCGTTCTTTCCGCTTTCATCCATGCGTCATTTGGTTTCTCGGGTGTTGGATTGTCAATCACTTTGATTATATCAAGTTCACAAAATAGTGCACGTATTCTCACTTTCCACGCACTATATTTGTCACCATCAAATGGTTTAATGTTTCTCTTAGCTTTTAGATTTTCCATAGTTCCTCTTTTATTTGCACTGACACACTGTTCAATAAAGTTATTCAGTTCAATATAGTCACAATATATATATATAGTCTTAAACACTTAATATTACCACTATTATATATATATATATACACAACTATACTAAAAAAAATGTTTTTAAGTTCAATAAGGACACGATAGTCATAAACACTTAATATTAACACTATAATATAATCTATTAAAAAAAAAATGTTTGTGCACACCACAACACTCAGTTTTACAACTAAATAAACACTGTCTTTAATAAACGCAAACTGGGCCCATAACCTATTGGAATAGGGTACCAAATAATCTGAGACAAAGTTTTGTAGAAAACAAGACTTTATTAACGGCTCGGAACGGAACGTCTTTCCTTGAAGAGGATCTACAGCAGACTGACTTGAGAAAAATGTCCACGGCAATGCAAGCCTAAAAATCAAACCATAGAACAAGGATACAGAGTCCTTGTCTACCCGCTACAGCGCGCTTTCTAATTTTTACTGCTTAGCCTGGCGCGTCGGGGTTTTTCCAGGTAGTACCCTCTTGTGACGCATCTGGCTTGCAGCCCTTATACTGCCTTCGGTCACTTGAAGGACAATAGAAGTAGAGGCTATTTTGAAACCGTCGGAAACTCTAACAATATGCAGTGTATCATTGAAAATACCTTATAATATAACGTAATATGCAGTGTATCATTGAAAATACCATGTAATATAACGTAATATGCAGTGTATCATTGAAAATACCTTATAATATAACGTAATATGCAGTGTATCATTGAAAATACCATGTAATATAACGTAATATGCAGTGTATCATTGAAAATACATTATAATATAACGTAATATGCAGTGTATCATTGAAAATACCTTCTAATATAACGTAATATGCAGTGTATCATTGAAAATACCTTCTAATATAACGTAATATGCAGTGTATCATTGAAAATACCTTATAATATAACGTAATATGCAGTGTATCATTGAAAATACCTTATAATATAACGTAATATGCAGTGTATCATTGAAAATACCTTATGATATATCGTAGTATGCAGTGTATCATTGAAAATACCTTCTAATATATCGTAGTTTATCATTGAAAATACCTTATAATATAACGTAATATACAGTGTATCATAGAAAATACCTTATAATATAACGTAATATGCAGTGTATCATTGAAAATACCTTGTAATATATCGTAGTTTATCATTGAAAATACCTTATAATATAACGTAATATGCAGTGTATCATTGAAAATACCTTATAATATAACGTAATATGCAGTGTATCATTGAAAATACCTTCTAATATATCGTAGTTTATCATTGAAAATACCTTATAATATAACGTAATATGCAGTGTATCATTGAAAATACCTTATAATATAACGTAATATGCAGTGTATCATTGAAAATACCTTACGATATAACGTAATATGCAGTTTATCATTGAAAATACCTTATATCATATCGTAATATGCAGTGTATCATTGAAAATACCTTATAATATAACGTAATATGCAGTGTATCATTGAAAATACCTTATAATATAACGTAATATGCAGTGTATCATTGAAAATACCTTATAATATAACGTAATATGCAGTGTAACATAGAAAATACCATGTAATATAACGTAATATACAGTGTATCATTGAAAATACCTTATAATATAACGTAATATGCAGTGTATCATTCAAAATACCTTCTAATATGTCGTAGTTTATCATTGAAAATACCTTATAATATAACGTAATATGCAGTGTATCATTGAAAATACCTTCTAATATATCGTAGTTTATCATTGAAAATACCTTACAATATATCGTAATATGCAGTGTATCGTTGACAATACCTTATAATATAACGACATATGCAGTGTATCAATGAAAATATCTTATAATATAACCTAATATGCAGTGTATCATTGAAAATACCTTATATCATATCGTAATAAGCAGTGTATCATTGAAAATACCTTATAATATAACGTAATATGCAGTGTATCATTGAAAATACCTTATAATATAACGTAATATGCAGTGTATCATTGAAAATACCTTATAATATAACGTAATATGCAGGGTATCATTGAAAATACCTTCTATTATATCGTAGTTTATCATTGAAAATACCTTATAATATAACGTAATATGCAGTGTATCATTGAAAATACCATATAATATATCGTAATATGCAGTGTATCATTGCAAATACCTTATAATATAACGTAATATGCAGTGTGTCATTGAAAATACCTTATAATATAACGTAATATGCAGTGTATCATTGAAAATACCATATAATATATCGTAATATGCAGTGTATCATTGAAAATACCTTATAATATAACGTAATATGCAGTGTATCATTGAAAATACCTTATAATATAACGTAATATGCAGTGTATCATTGAAAATACCTTATAATATAACGTAATATGCAGTGTATCATTGAAAATACCTTATAATATAACGTAATATGCAGTGTATCATTGAAAATACCTTATAATATAACGTAATATGCAGTGTATCATTGAAAATACCTTACGATATAACGTAATATGCAGTTTATCTTTGAAAATACCTTATATCATATCGTAATATGCAGTGTATCATTGAAAATACCTTATAATATAACGTAATATGCAGTGTATCATTGAAAATACCTTATAATATAACGTAATATGCAGTGTATCATTGAAAATACCTTATAATATAACGGAATATGCAGTGTATCATTGAAAATACCTTACGATATAACGTAATATGCAGTTTATCATTGAAAATACCTTATATCATATCGTAATAAGCAGTGTATCATTGAAAATACCTTATAATATAACGTAATATGCAGTGTATCATTGAAAATACCTTATAATATAACGTAATATGCAGTGTATCATTGAAAATACCTTATAATATAACGTAATATGCAGTGTAACATAGAAAATACCATGTAATATAACGTAATATACAGTGTATCATTCAAAATACCTTCTAATATGTCGTAGTTAATCATTGAAAATGCCTTATAATATAACGTAATATGCAGTGTATCATTGAAAATACCATATAATATAACGTAATATTCTGTGTATCATTGAAAATACATTATAATATAACGTAATATGCAGTGTATCATTGAAAATACATTATAATATAACGTAATATGCAGTGTATCATTGAAAATACCTTATATTATAACGTAATATGCAGTGTATCATTGAAAATACCTTCTAATATATCGTAGTTAATCATTGAAAATACCTTACAATATATCGTAATATGCAGTGTATCGTTGAGAATACCTTATAATATAACGACATATGCAGTGTATCAATGAAAATATCTTATAATATAACCTAATATGCAGTGTATCATTGAAAATACCTTATAATATAACGTAATATGCAGTGTATCATTGAAAATACCTTACGATATAACGTAATATGCAGTGTATCATTGAAAATACCTTATATCATATCGTAATATGCAGTGTATCATTGAAAATACCTTATAATATAACGTAATATGCAGTGTATCATTGAAAATACCTTATAATATAACGTAATATGCAGTGTATCATTGAAAATACATTATAATATAACGTAATATGCAGTGTATCATTGAAAATACCTTACGATATAACGTAATATGCAGTTTATCATTGAAAATACCTTATATCATATCGTAATAAGCAGTGTATCATTGAAAATACCTTATAATATAACGTAATATGCAGTGTATCATTGAAAATACCTTATAATATAACGTAATATGCAGTGTATCATTGAAAATACCTTATAATATAACGTAATATGCAGTGTAACATAGAAAATACCATGTAATATAACGTAATATACAGTGTATCATTCAAAATACCTTCTAATATGTCGTAGTTTATCATTGAAAATACCTTATAATATAACGTAATATGCAGTGTATCATTGAAAATACCTTATAATATAACGTAATATTCTGTGTATCATTGAAAATACATTATAATATAACGTAATATGCAGTGTATCATTGAAAATACATTATAATATAACGTAATATGCAGTGTATCATTGAAAATACCTTATATTATAACGTAATATGCAGTGTATCATTGAAAATACCTTCTAATATATCGTAGTTAATCATTGAAAATACCTTACAATATATCGTAATATGCAGTGTATCGTTGAAAATACCTTATAATATAACGACATATGCAGTGTACCAATGAAAATATCTTATAATATAACCTAATATGCAGTGTATCATTGAAAATACCTTATAATATAACGTAATATGCAGTGTATCATTGAAAATACCTTATATCATATCGTAATATGCAGTGTATCATTGAAAATACCTTATAATATAACGTAATATGCAGTGTATCATTGAAAATACCTTATAATATAACGTAATATGCAGTGTATCATTGAAAATACCTTATAATATAACGTAATATGCAGTGTATCATTGAAAATACCTTATAATATAACGTAATATGCAGTGTATCATTGAAAATACCTTATAATATAACGTAATATGCAGTGTATCATTGAAAATACCTTACGATATAACGTAATATGCAGTGTATCATTGGAAATACCTTATATCATATCGTAATATGCAGTGTATCATTGAAAATACCTTATAATATAACGTAATATGCAGTGTATCATTGAAAATACCTTATAATATAACGTTATATGCAGTGTATCATTGAAAATACCTTATAATATAACGTAATATGCAGTGTAACATAGAAAATACCATGTAATATAACGTAATATGCAGTGTATCATTGAAAATACCTTCTAATATATCGTAGTTAATCATTGAAAATACCTTACAATATATCGTAATATGCAGTGTATCGTTGAAAATACCTTATAATATAACGACATATGCAGTGTATCAATGAAAATATCTTATAATATAACCTAATATGCAGTGTATCATTGAAAATACCTTATAATATAACGTAATATGCAGTGTATCATTGAAAATACCTTACGATATAACGTAATATGCAGTGTATCATTGAAAATACCTTATATCATATCGTAATATGCAGTGTATCATTGAAAATACCTTATAATATAACGTAATATACAGTGTATCATTGAAAATACCTTATAATATAACGTAATATGCAGTGTATCATTGAAAATACCTTATAATATAACGTAATATGCAGTGTATCATTGAAAATACCTTATAATATAACGTAATATGCAGTGTATCATTGAAAATACCTTATAATATAACGTAATATGCAGTGTATCATTGAAAATACCTTACGATATAACGTAATATGCAGTTTATCTTTGAAAATACCTTATATCATATCGTAATATGCAGTGTATCATTGAAAATACCTTATAATATAACGTAATATGCAGTGTATCATTGAAAATACCTTATAATATAACGTAATATGCAGTGTATCATTGAAAATACCTTATAATATAACGGAATATGCAGTGTATCATTGAAAATACCTTATGATATAACGTAATATGCAGTTTATCATTGAAAATACCTTATATCATATCGTAATAAGCAGTGTATCATTGAAAATACCTTATAATATAACGTAATATGCAGTGTATCATTGAAAATACCTTATAATATAACGTAATATGCAGTGTATCATTGAAAATACCTTATAATATAACGTAATATGCAGTGTAACATAGAAAATACCATGTAATATAACGTAATATACAGTGTATCATTCAAAATACCTTCTAATATGTCGTAGTTAATCATTGAAAATGCCTTATAATATAACGTAATATGCAGTGTATCATTGAAAATACCATATAATATAACGTAATATTCTGTGTATCATTGAAAATACATTATAATATAACGTAATATGCAGTGTATCATTGAAAATACATTATAATATAACGTAATATGCAGTGTATCATTGAAAATACCTTATAATATAACGTAATATGCAGTGTATCATTGAAAATACCTTCTAATATATCGTAGTTAATCATTGAAAATACCTTACAATATATCGTAATATGCAGTGTATCGTTGAGAATACCTTATAATATAACGACATATGCAGTGTATCAATGAAAATATCTTATAATATAACCTAATATGCAGTGTATCATTGAAAATACCTTATAATATAACGTAATATGCAGTGTATCATTGAAAATACCTTACGATATAACGTAATATGCAGTGTATCATTGAAAATACCTTATATCATATCGTAATATGCAGTGTATCATTGAAAATACCTTATAATATAACGTAATATGCAGTGTATCATTGAAAATACCTTATAATATAACGTAATATGCAGTGTATCATTGAAAATACCTTATAATATAACGTAATATGCAGTGTATCATTGAAAATACCTTACGATATAACGTAATATGCAGTTTATCATTGAAAATACCTTATATCATATCGTAATAAGCAGTGTATCATTGAAAATACCTTATAATATAACGTAATATGCAGTGTATCATTGAAAATACCTTATAATATAACGTAATATGCAGTGTATCATTGAAAATACCTTATAATATAACGTAATATGCAGTGTAACATAGAAAATACCATGTAATATAACGTAATATACAGTGTATCATTCAAAATACCTTCTAATATGTCGTAGTTTATCATTGAAAATACCTTATAATATAACGTAATATGCAGTGTATCATTGAAAATACCTTATAATATAACGTAATATTCTGTGTATCATTGAAAATACATTATAATATAACGTAATATGCAGTGTATCATTGAAAATACATTATAATATAACGTAATATGCAGTGTATCATTGAAAATACCTTATATTATAACGTAATATGCAGTGTATCATTGAAAATACCTTCTAATATATCGTAGTTAATCATTGAAAATACCTTACAATATATCGTAATATGCAGTGTATCGTTGAAAATACCTTATAATATAACGACATATGCAGTGTACCAATGAAAATATCTTATAATATAACCTAATATGCAGTGTATCATTGAAAATACCTTATAATATAACGTAATATGCAGTGTATCATTGAAAATACCTTATATCATATCGTAATATGCAGTGTATCATTGAAAATACCTTATAATATAACGTAATATGCAGTGTATCATTGAAAATACCTTATAATATAACGTAATATGCAGTGTATCATTGAAAATACCTTATAATATAACGTAATATGCAGTGTATCATTGAAAATACCTTATAATATAACGTAATATGCAGTGTATCATTGAAAATACCTTATAATATAACGTAATATGCAGTGTATCATTGAAAATACCTTACGATATAACGTAATATGCAGTTTATCATTGGAAATACCTTATATCATATCGTAATATGCAGTGTATCATTGAAAATACCTTATAATATAACGTAATATGCAGTGTATCATTGAAAATACCTTATAATATAACGTTATATGCAGTGTATCATTGAAAATACCTTATAATATAACGTAATATGCAGTGTAACATAGAAAATACCATGTAATATAACGTAATATGCAGTGTATCATTGAAAATACCTTCTAATATATCGTAGTTAATCATTGAAAATACCTTACAATATATCGTAATATGCAGTGTATCGTTGAAAATACCTTATAATATAACGACATATGCAGTGTATCAATGAAAATATCTTATAATATAACCTAATATGCAGTGTATCATTGAAAATACCTTATAATATAACGTAATATGCAGTGTATCATTGAAAATACCTTACGATATAACGTAATATGCAGTGTATCATTGAAAATACCTTATATCATATCGTAATATGCAGTGTATCATTGAAAATACCTTATAATATAACGTAATATACAGTGTATCATTGAAAATACCTTATAATATAACGTAATATGCAGTGTATCATTGAAAATACCTTATAATATAACGTAATATGCAGTGTATCATTGAAAATACCTTATAATATAACGTAATATGCAGTGTATCATTGAAAATACCTTATAATATAACGTAATATGCAGTGTATCATTGAAAATACCTTACGATATAACTTAATATGCAGTTTATCATTGAA
Source organism: Lasioglossum lativentre (assembly GCA_916610255.1). NCBI lineage: Eukaryota > Metazoa > Arthropoda > Insecta > Hymenoptera > Halictidae > Lasioglossum > Lasioglossum lativentre. Next base: position 55,373 of record CAKAJI010000100.1, on the reverse strand, counting down.
AATACCTTATATTATATCGTAATATGCAGTGTATCATTGAAAATACCTTATAATATAACGTAATATGCAGTGTATCATTGAAAATACCTTATAATATAACGTAATATGCAGTGTATCATTGAAAATACCTTATAATATAACGTAATATGCAGTGTAACATAGAAAATACCATGTAATATAACGTAATATACAGTGTATCATTGAAAATACCTTATAATATAACGTAATATGCAGTGTATCATTCAAAATACCTTCTAATATGTCGTAGTTTATCATTGAAAATACCTTATAATATAACGTAATATGCAGTGTATCATTGAAAATACCTTATAATATAACGTAATATGCAGTGTATCATTGAAAATACCTTATAATATAACGTAATATGCAGTGTATCATTGAAAATACCTTACGATATAACGTAATATGCAGTTTATCATTGAAAATACCTTATATCATATCGTAATAAGCAGTGTATCATTGAAAATACCTTATAATATAACGTAATATGCAGTGTATCATTGAAAATACCTTATAATATAACGTAATATGCAGTGTATCATTGAAAATACCTTATAATATAACGTAATATGCAGTGTAACATAGAAAATACCATGTAATATAACGTAATATACAGTGTATCATTCAAAATACCTTCTAATATGTCGTAGTTAATCATTGAAAATGCCTTATAATATAACGTAATATGCAGTGTATCATTGAAAATACCATATAATATAACGTAATATTCTGTGTATCATTGAAAATACATTATAATATAACGTAATATGCAGTGTATCATTGAAAATACATTATAATATAACGTAATATGCAGTGTATCATTGAAAATACCTTATATTATAACGTAATATGCAGTGTATCATTGAAAATACCTTCTAATATATCGTAGTTAATCATTGAAAATACCTTACAATATATCGTAATATGCAGTGTATCGTTGAGAATACCTTATAATATAACGACATATGCAGTGTATCAATGAAAATATCTTATAATATAACCTAATATGCAGTGTATCATTGAAAATACCTTATAATATAACGTAATATGCAGTGTATCATTGAAAATACCTTACGATATAACGTAATATGCAGTGTATCATTGAAAATACCTTATATCATATCGTAATATGCAGTGTATCATTGAAAATACCTTATAATATAACGTAATATGCAGTGTATCATTGAAAATACCTTATAATATAACGTAATATGCAGTGTATCATTGAAAATACCTTATAATATAACGTAATATGCAGTGTATCATTGAAAATACCTTACGATATAACGTAATATGCAGTTTATCATTGAAAATACCTTATATCATATCGTAATAAGCAGTGTATCATTGAAAATACCTTATAATATAACGTAATATGCAGTGTATCATTGAAAATACCTTATAATATAACGTAATATGCAGTGTATCATTGAAAATACCTTATAATATAACGTAATATGCAGTGTAACATAGAAAATACCATGTAATATAACGTAATATACAGTGTATCATTCAAAATACCTTCTAATATGTCGTAGTTTATCATTGAAAATACCTTATAATATAACGTAATATGCAGTGTATCATTGAAAATACCTTATAATATAACGTAATATTCTGTGTATCATTGAAAATACATTATAATATAACGTAATATGCAGTGTATCATTGAAAATACCTTATAATATAACGTAATATGCAGTGTATCATTGAAAATACCTTACGATATAACGTAATATACAGTGTATCATTGAAAATACCTTATAATATAACGTAATATACAGTGTATCATTGAAAATACCTTATAATATAACGTAATATGCAGTGTATCATTGAAAATACCTTATAATATAACGTAATATGCAGTGTATCATTCAAAATACCTTCTAATATGTCGTAGTTTATCATTGAAAATACCTTATAATATAACGTAATATGCAGTGTATCATTGAAAATACCTTATAATATAACGTAATATGCAGTGTATCATTGAAAATACCTTATAATATAACGTAATATGCAGTGTATCATTGAAAATACCTTACGATATAACGTAATATACAGTGTATCATTGAAAATACCTTATAATATAACGTAATATGCAGTGTATCATTGAAAATACCTTATAATATAACGTAATATGCAGTGTAACATAGAAAATACCATGTAATATAACGTAATATACAGTGTATCATTGAAAATACCTTATAATATAACGTAATATGCAGTGTATCATTGAAAATACCTTATAATATAACGTAATATGCAGTGTATCATTGAAAATACCTTATAATATAACGTAATATGCAGTGTATCATTGAAAATACCTTACGATATAACTTAATATGCAGTTTATCATTGAAAATACCTTATATCATATCGTAATATGCAGTGTATCATTGAAAATACCTTATAATATAACGTAATATGCAGTGTATCATTGAAAATACCTTATAATATAACGTAATATGCAGTGTATCATTGAAAATACCTTATAATATAACGTAATATGCAGTGTAACATAGAAAATACCATGTAATATAACGTAATATACAGTGTATCATTGAAAATACCTTATAATATAACGTAATATGCAGTGTATCATTCAAAATACCTTCTAATATGTCGTAGTTTATCATTGAAAATACCTTATAATATAACGTAATATGCAGTGTATCATTGAAAATACCTTATAATATAACGTAATATGCAGTGTATCATTGAAAATACCTTATAATATAACGTAATATGCAGTGTATCATTGAAAATACCTTACGATATAACGTAATATACAGTGTATCATTGAAAATACCTTATAATATAACGTAATATGCAGTGTATCATTGAAAATACCTTATAATATAACGTAATATGCAGTGTATCATAGAAAATACCATGTAATATAACGTAATATACAGTGTATCATTGAAAATACCTTATAATATAACGTAATATGCAGTGTATCATTCAAAATACCTTCTAATATGTCGTAGTTTATCATTGAAAATACCTTATAATATAACGTAATATGCAGTGTATCATTGAAAATACCTTATAATATAACGTAATATTCTGTGTATCATTGAAAATACATTATAATATAACGAAATATGCAGTGTATCATTGAAAATACATTATAATATAACGTAATATGCAGTGTATCATTGAAAATACCTTATAATATAACGTAATATGCAGTGTATCATTGAAAATACCTTCTAATATATCGTAGTTAATCATTGAAAATACCTTACAATATATCGTAATATGCAGTGTATCGTTGAAAATACCTTATAATATAACGACATATGCAGTGTATCAATGAAAATATCTTATAATATAACCTAATATGCAGTGTATCATTGAAAATACCTTATAATATAACGTAATATGCAGTGTATCATTGAAAATACCTTACGATATAACGTAATATGCAGTGTATCATTGAAAATACCTTATATCATATCGTAATATGCAGTGTATCATTGAAAATACCTTATAATATAACGTAATATACAGTGTATCATTTAAAATACCTTATAATATAACGTAATATGCAGTGTATCATTGAAAATACCTTATAATATAACGTAATATGCAGTGTATCATTGAAAATACCTTATAATATAACGTAATATGCAGTGTATCATTGAAAATACCTTATAATATAACGTAATATGCAGTGTATCATTGAAAATACCTTACGATATAACTTAATATGCAGTTTATCATTGAAAATACCTTATATCATATCGTAATATGCAGTGTATCATTGAAAATACCTTATAATATAACGTAATATGCAGTGTATCATTCAAAATACCTTCTAATATGTCGTAGTTTATCATTGAAAATACCTTATAATATAACGTAATATGCAGTGTATCATTGAAAATACCTTATAATATAACGTAATATGCAGTGTATCATTGAAAATACCTTATAATATAACGTAATATGCAGTGTATCATTGAAAATACCTTACGATATAACGTAATATACAGTGTATCATTGAAAATACCTTATAATATAACGTTATATGCAGTGTATCATTGAAAATACCTTATAATATAACGTAATATGCAGTGTAACATAGAAAATACCATGTAATATAACGTAATATACAGTGTATCATTGAAAATACCTTATAATATAACGTAATATGCAGTGTATCATTCAAAATACCTTCTAATATGTCGTAGTTTATCATTGAAAATACCTTATAATATAACGTAATATGCAGTGTATCATTGAAAATACCTTATAATATAACGTAATATGCAGTGTATCATTGAAAATACCTTATAATATAACGTAATATGCAGTGTATCATTGAAAATACCTTACGATATAACGTAATATACAGTGTATCATTGAAAATACCTTATAATATAACGTAATATGCAGTGTATCATTGAAAATACCTTATAATATAACGTAATATGCAGTGTAACATAGAAAATACCATGTAATATAACGTAATATACAGTGTATCATTGAAAATACCTTATAATATAACGTAATATGCAGTGTATCATTGAAAATACCTTATAATATAACGTAATATGCAGTGTATCATTGAAAATACCTTATAATATAACGTAATATGCAGTGTATCATTGAAAATACCTTACGATATAACTTAATATGCAGTTTATCATTGAAAATACCTTATATCATATCGTAATATGCAGTGTATCATTGAAAATACCTTATAATATAACGTAATATGCAGTGTATCATTGAAAATACCTTATAATATAACGTAATATGCAGTGTATCATTGAAAATACCTTATAATATAACGTAATATGCAGTGTAACATAGAAAATACCATGTAATATAACGTAATATACAGTGTATCATTGAAAATACCTTATAATATAACGTAATATGCAGTGTATCATTCAAAATACCTTCTAATATGTCGTAGTTTATCATTGAAAATACCTTATAATATAACGTAATATGCAGTGTATCATTGAAAATACCTTATAATATAACGTAATATGCAGTGTATCATTGAAAATACCTTCTAATATAACGTAATATGCAGTGTGTCATTGAAAATACCTTACGATATAACGTAATATACAGTGTATCATTGAAAATACCTTATAATATAACGTTATATGCAGTGTATCATTGAAAATACCTTATAATATAACGTAATATGCAGTGTAACATAGAAAATACCATGTAATATAACGTAATATACAGTGTATCATTGAAAATACCTTATAATATAACGTAATATGCAGTGTATCATTCAAAATACCTTCTAATATGTCGTAGTTTATCATTGAAAATACCTTATAATATAACGTAATATGCAGTGTATCATTGAAAATACCTTATAATATAACGTAATATTCTGTGTATCATTGAAAATACATTATAATATAACGAAATATGCAGTGTATCATTGAAAATACCTTATAATATAACGTAATATGCAGTGTATCATTGAAAATACCTTATAATATAACGTAATATGCAGTGTATCATTGAAAATACCTTCTAATATATCGTAGTTAATCATTGAAAATACCTTACAATATATCGTAATATGCAGTGTATCGTTGAAAATACCTTATAATATAACGACATATGCAGTGTATCAATGAAAATATCTTATAATATAACCTAATATGCAGTGTATCATTGAAAATACCTTATAATATAACGTAATATGCAGTGTATCATTGAAAATACCTTACGATATAACGTAATATGCAGTGTATCATTGAAAATACCTTATATCATATCGTAATATGCAGTGTATCATTGAAAATACCTTATAATATAACGTAATATACAGTGTATCATTTAAAATACCTTATAATATAACGTAATATGCAGTGTATCATTGAAAATACCTTATAATATAACGTAATATGCAGTGTATCATTGAAAATACCTTATAATATAACGTAATATGCAGTGTATCATTGAAAATACCTTATAATATAACGTAATATGCAGTGTATCATTGAAAATACCTTACGATATAACTTAATATGCAGTTTATCATTGAAAATACCTTATATCATATCGTAATATGCAGTGTATCATTGAAAATACCTTATAATATAACGTAATATGCAGTGTATCATTGAAAATACCTTATAATATAACGTAATATGCAGTGTATCATTGAAAATACCTTATAATATAACGTAATATGCAGTGTAACATAGAAAATACCATGTAATATAACGTAATATACAGTGTATCATTCAAAATACCTTCTAATATGTCGTAGTTTATCATTGAAAATACCTTATAATATAACGTAATATGCAGTGTATCATTGAAAATACCTTATAATATAACGTAATATTCTGTGTATCATTGAAAATACATTATAATATAACGTAATATGCAGTGTATCATTGAAAATACCTTATAATATAACGTAATATGCAGTGTATCATTGAAAATACCTTACGATATAACGTAATATACAGTGTATCATTGAAAATACCTTATAATATAACGTTATATGCAGTGTATCATTGAAAATACCTTATAATATAACGTAATATGCAGTGTAACATTGAAAATACCTTATAATATAACGTAATATGCAGTGTATCATTCAAAATACCTTCTAATATGTCGTAGTTTATCATTGAAAATACCTTATAATATAACGTAATATGCAGTGTATCATTGAAAATACCTTATAATATAACGTAATATTCTGTGTATCATTGAAAATACATTATAATATAACGAAATATGCAGTGTATCATTGAAAATACATTATAATATAACGTAATATGCAGTGTATCATTGAAAATACCTTATAATATAACGTAATATGCAGTGTATCATTGAAAATACCTTCTAATATATCGTAGTTAATCATTGAAAATACCTTACAATATATCGTAATATGCAGTGTATCGTTGAAAATACCTTATAATATAACGACATATGCAGTGTATCAATGAAAATATCTTATAATATAACCTAATATGCAGTGTATCATTGAAAATACCTTATAATATAACGTAATATGCAGTGTATCATTGAAAATACCTTACGATATAACGTAATATGCAGTGTATCATTGAAAATACCTTATATCATATCGTAATATGCAGTGTATCATTGAAAATACCTTATAATATAACGTAATATACAGTGTATCATTTAAAATACCTTATAATATAACGTAATATGCAGTGTATCATTGAAAATACCTTATAATATAACGTAATATGCAGTGTATCATTGAAAATACCTTATAATATAACGTAATATGCAGTGTATCATTGAAAATACCTTACGATATAACTTAATATGCAGTGTATCATTGAAAATACCTTATATCATATCGTAATATGCAGTGTATCATTGAAAATACCTTATAATATAACGTAATATGCAGTGTATCATTGAAAATACCTTATAATATAACGTAATATGCAGTGTATCATTGAAAATACCTTATAATATAACGTAATATGCAGTGTAACATAGAAAATACCATGTAATATAACGTAATATACAGTGTATCATTGAAAATACCTTATAATATAACGTAATATGCAGTGTATCATTCAAAATACCTTCTAATATGTCGTAGTTTATCATTGAAAATACCTTATAATATAACGTAATATGCAGTGTATCATTGAAAATACCTTATAATATAACGTAATATGCAGTGTATCATTGAAAATACCTTATAATATAACGTAATATGCAGTGTATCATTGAAAATACCTTACGATATAACGTAATATACAGTGTATCATTGAAAATACCTTATAATATAACGTAATATGCAGTGTATCATTGAAAATACCTTATAATATAACGTAATATGCAGTGTAACATAGAAAATACCATGTAATATAACGTAATATACAGTGTATCATTGAAAATACCTTATAATATAACGTAATATGCAGTGTATCATTGAAAATACCTTATAATATAACGTAATATTCTGTGTATCATTGTAAATACATTATAATATAACGTAATATGCAGTGTATCATTGAAAATACATTATAATATAACGTAATATGCAGTGTATCATTGAAAATACCTTATAATATAACGTAATATGCAGTGTATCATTGAAAATACCTTCTAATATATCGTAGTTTATCATTGAAAATACCTTACAATATTTCGTAATATGCAGTGTATCGTTGAAAATACCTTATAATATAACGACATATGCAGTGTATCAATGAAAATATCTTATAATATAACCTAATATGCAGTGTATCATTGAAAATACCTTATAATATAACGTAATATGCAGTGTATCATTGAAAATACCTTACGATATAACGTAATATGCAGTGTATCATTGAAAATACCTTATATCATATCGTAATATGCAGTGTATCATTGAAAATACCTTATAATATAACGTAATATGCAGTGTATCATTGAAAATACCTTATAATATAACGTAATATGCAGTGTATCATTGAAAATACCTTATAATATAACGTAATATGCAGTGTATCATTGAAAATACCTTCTAATATATCGTAGTTTATCATTGAAAATACCTTACAATATATCGTAATATGCAGTGTATCGTTGAAAATACCTTATAATATAACGACATATGCAGTGTATCAATGAAAATATCTTATAATATAACCTAATATGCAGTGTATCATTGAAAATACCTTATAATATAACGTAATATGCAGTGTATCATTGAAAATACCTTATAATATAACGTAATATGCAGTGTATCATTGAAAATACCTTATAATATAACGTAATATGCAGTGTATCATTGAAAATACCATATAATATAACGTAATATGCAGTGTATCATTGAAAATACCTTATAATATAACGTAATATGCAGTGTATCATGGAAAATACCTTCTAATATATCGTAGTTTATCATTGAAAATACCTTATAATATAACGTAATATGCAGTGTATCATTGAAAATACCTTATAATATAACGTAATATGCAGTGTATCATTGAAAATACCTTATAATATAACGTAATATGCAGTGTATCATTGAAAATACCTTCTAATATATCGTAGTTTATCATTGAAAATACCTTACAATATATCGTAATATGCAGTGTATCGTTGAAAATACCTTATAATATAACGACATATGCAGTGTATCAATGAAAATATCTTATAATATAACCTAATATGCAGTGTATCATTGAAAATACCTTATAATATAACGTAATATGCAGTGTATCATTGAAAATACCTTATATCATATCGTAATATGCAGTGTATCATTGAAAATACCTTATAATATAACGTAATATGCAGTGTATCATTGAAAATACCTTATAATATAACGTAATATGCAGTGTATCATTGAAAATACCTTATATCATATCGTAATATGCAGTGTATCATTGAAAATACCTTATAATATAACGTAATATGCAGTGTATCATTGAAAATACCTTATAATATAACGTAATATGCAGTGTATCATTGAAAATACCTTATAATATAACGTAATATGCAGTGTATCATTGAAAATACCTTATAATATAACGTAATATGCAGTGTATCATTGAAAATACCATATAATATAACGTAATATGCAGTGTATCATTGAAAATACCTTATAATATAACGTAATATGCAGTGTATCATTGAAAATACATTATAATATAACGTAATATGCAGTGTATCATTGAAAATACCTTATAATATAACGTAATATGCAGGGTATCATTGAAAATACCTTCTAATATATCGTAGTTTATCATTGAAAATACCTTATAATATAACGTAATATGCAGTGTATCATTGAAAATACCTTATAATATAACGTAATATGCTGTGTATCATTGAAAATACATTATAATATAACGTAATATGCAGTGTATCATTGAGAATACTTTATAATATAACGTAATATGCAGTGTATCTTTGAAAATACCTTATAATATAACGTAATATGCAGTGTATCATTGAAAATACCTTCTAATATATCGTAGTTTATCATTGAAAATACCTTATAATATAACGTAATATGCAGTGTATCATTGAAAATACCTTCTAATATATCGTAGTTTATCATTGAAAATACCTTACAATATATCGTAATATGCAGTGTATCGTTGAAAATACCTTATAATATAACGACATATGCAGTGTATCAATGAAAATATCTTATAATATAACCTAATATGCAGTGTATCATTGAAAATACCTTATAATATAACGTAATATGCAGTGTATCATTGAAAATACCTTATATCATATCGTAATATGCAGTGTATCATTGAAAATACCTTATAATATAACGTAATATGCAGTGTATCATTGAAAATACCTTATAATATAACGTAATATGCAGTGTATCATTGAAAATACCTTATATCATATCGTAATATGCAGTGTATCATTGAAAATACCTTATAATATAACGTAATATGCAGTGTATCATTGAAAATACCTTATAATATAACGTAATATGCAGTGTATCATTGAAAATACCTTATAATATAACGTAATATGCAGTGTATCATTGAAAATACCTTATAATATAACGTAATATGCAGTGTATCATTGAAAATACCATATAATATAACGTAATATGCAGTGTATCATTGAAAATACCTTATAATATAACGTAATATGCAGTGTATCATTGAAAATACCTTATAATATAACGTAATATGCAGGGTATCATTGAAAATACCTTCTATTATAACGTAGTTTATCATTGAAAATACCTTATAATATAACGTAATATGCAGTGTATCATTGAAAATACCTTATAATATAACGTAATATGCTGTGTATCATTAAAAATACATTATAATATAACGTAATATGCAGTGTATCATTGAAAATACATTATAATATAACGTAATATGCAGTGTATCATTGAAAATACCTTATAATATAACGTAATATGCAGGGTATCATTGAAAATACCTTCTAATATATCGTAGTTTATCATTGAAAATACCTTATAATATAACGTAATATGCAGTGTATCATTGAAAATACCTTATAATATAACGTAATATGCTGTGTATCATTGAAAATACATTATAATATAACGTAATATGCAGTGTATCATTGAGAATACTTTATAATATAACGTAATATGCAGTGTATCTTTGAAAATACCTTATAATATAACGTAATATGCAGTGTATCATTGAAAATACCTTCTAATATATCGTAGTTTATCATTGAAAATACCTTATAATATAACGTAATATGCAGTGTATCATTGAAAATACCTTATAATATAACGTAATATGCAGTGTATCATTGAAAATACCTTATAATATAACGTAATATGCAGTGTATCATTGAAAATACCTTATAATATAACGTAATATGCAGTGTATCATTGAAAATACCTTACGATATAACGTAATATGCAGTTTATCATTGAAAATACCTTATATCATATCGTAATATGCAGTGTATCATTGAAAATACCTTATAATATAACGTAATATGCAGTGTATCATTGAAAATACCTTATAATATAACGTAATATGCAGTGTATCATTGAAAATACCTTATAATATAACGTAATATGCAGTGTAACATAGAAAATACCATGTAATATAACGTAATATACAGTGTATCATTGAAAATACCTTATAATATAACGTAATATGCAGTGTATCATTGAAAATACCTTCTAATATGTCGTAGTTTATCATTGAAAATACCTTATAATATAACGTAATATGCAGTGTATCATTGAAAATACCTTATAATATAACGTAATATGCTGTGTATCAATGAAAATACATTATAATATAACGTAATATGCAGTGTATCATTGAAAATACATTATAATATAACGTAATATGCAGTGTATCATTGAAAATACCTTATAATATAACGTAATATGCAGTGTATCATTGAAAATACCTTCTAATATATCGTAGTTTATCATTGAAAATACCTTACAATATATCGTAATATGCAGTGTATCGTTGAAAATACCTTATAATATAACGACATATGCAGTGTATCAATGAAAATATCTTATAATATAACCTAATATGCAGTGTATCATTGAAAATACCTTATAATATAACGTAATATGCAGTGTATCATTGAAAATACCTTACGATATAACGTAATATGCAGTGTATCATTGAAAATACCTTATATCATATCGTAATATGCAGTGTATCATTGAAAATACCTTATAATATAACGTAATATGCAGTGTATCATTGAAAATACCTTATAATATAACGTAATATGCAGTGTATCATTGAAAATACCTTATAATATAACGTAATATGCAGTGTATCATTGAAAATACCTTCTAATATATCGTAGTTTATCATTGAAAATACCTTACAATATATCGTAATATGCAGTGTATCGTTGAAAATACCTTATAATATAACGACATATGCAGTGTATCAATGAAAATATCTTATAATATAACCTAATATGCAGTGTATCATTGAAAATACCTTATAATATAACGTAATATGCAGTGTATCATTGAAAATACCTTATAATATAACGTAATATGCAGTGTATCATTGAAAATACCTTATAATATAACGTAATATGCAGTGTATCATTGAAAATACCATATAATATAACGTAATATGCAGTGTATCATTGAAAATACCTTATAATATAACGTAATATGCAGTGTATCATGCAATATACCTTATAATATATCGTAGTTTATCATTGAAAATACCTTATAATATAACGTAATATGCAGTGTATCATTGAAAATACCTTATAATATAACGTAATATGCAGTGTATCATTGAAAATACCTTATAATATAACGTAATATGCAGTGTATCATTGAAAATACCTCATAATATAACGTAATATGCAGTGTATCATTGAAAATACCTTATAATATAACGTAATATGCAGTGTATCATTGAAAATACCTTATAATATAACGTAATATGCAGTGTAACATAGAAAATACCATGTAATATAACGTAATATACAGTGTATCATTGAAAATACCTTATAATATAACGTAATATGCAGTGTATCATTCAAAATACCTTCTAATATGTCGTAGTTTATCATTGAAAATACCTTATAATATAACGTAATATGCAGTGTATCATTGAAAATACCTTATAATATAACGTAATATGCAGTGTATCATTGAAAATACCTTATAATATAACGTAATATGCAGTGTATCATTGAAAATACCTTACGATATAACGTAATATACAGTGTATCATTGAAAATACCTTATAATATAACGTAATATGCAGTGTATCATTGAAAATACCTTCTAATATGTCGTAGTTTATCATTGAAAATACCTTATAATATAACGTAATATGCAGTGTATCATTGAAAATACCTTATAATATAACGTAATATGCTGTGTATCAATGAAAATACATTATAATATAACGTAATATGCAGTGTATCATTGAAAATACATTATAATATAACGTAATATGCAGTGTATCATTGAAAATACCTTATAATATAACGTAATATGCAGTGTATCATTGAAAATACCTTATAATATAACGTAATATGCAGTGTATCATTGAAAATACCTTCTAATATATCGTAGTTTATCATTGAAAATACCTTACAATATATCGTAATATGCAGTGTATCGTTGAAAATACCTTATAATATAACGACATATGCAGTGTATCAATGAAAATATCTTATAATATAACCTAATATGCAGTGTATCATTGAAAATACCTTATAATATAACGTAATATGCAGTGTATCATTGAAAATACCTTACGATATAACGTAATATGCAGTGTATCATTGAAAATACCTTATATCATATCGTAATATGCAGTGTATCATTGAAAATACCTTATAATATAACGTAATATGCAGGGTATCATTGAAAATACCTTATAATATATCGTAGTTTATCATTGAAAATACCTTATAATATAACGTAATATGCAGTGTATCATTAAAAATACCTTATAATATAACGTAATATGCTGTGTATCATTGAAAATACATTATAATATAACGTAATATGCAGTGTATCATTGAAAATACATTATAATATAACGTAATATGCAGTGTATCATTGAAAATACCTTATAATATAACGTAATATGCAGTGTATCATTGAAAATACCTTCTAATATATCGTAGTTTATCATTGAAAATACCTTATAATATAACGTAATATGCAGTGTATCATTGAAAATACCTTATAATATAACGTAATATGCAGTGTATCATTGAAAATACCTTATAATATAACGTAATATGCAGTGTATCATTGAAAATACCTTATAATATAACGTAATATGCAGTGTATCATTGAAAATACCTTACGATATAACGTAATATGCAGTTTATCATTGAAAATACCTTATATCATATCGTAATATGCAGTGTATCATTGAAAATACCTTATAATATAACGTAATATGCAGTGTATCATTGAAAATACCTTATAATATAACGTAATATGCAGTGTATCATTGAAAATACCTTATAATATAACGTAATATGCAGTGTAACATAGAAAATACCATGTAATATAACGTAATATACAGTGTATCATTGAAAATACCTTATAATATAACGTAATATGCAGTGTATCATTGAAAATACCTTCTAATATATCGTAGTTTATCATTGAAAATACCTTACAATATATCGTAATATGCAGTGTATCGTTGAAAATACCTTATAATATAACGACATATGCAGTGTATCAATGAAAATATCTTATAATATATCCTAATATGCAGTGTATCATTGAAAATACCTTATAATATAACGTAATATGCAGTGTATCATTGAAAATACCTTACGATATAACGTAATATGCAGTGTATCAATGAAAATACCTTATAATATAACGTAATATGCAGTGTATCATTGAAAATACCTTCTAATATGTCGTAGTTTATCATTGAAAATACCTTATAATATAACGTAATATGCAGTGTATCATTGAAAATACCTTATAATATAACGTAATATGCTGTGTATCATTGAAAATACATTATAATATAACGTAATATGCAGTGTATCATTGAAAATACATTATAATATAACGTAATATGCAGTGTATCATTGAAAATACCTTATAATATAACGTAATATGCAGTGTATCATTGAAAATACCTTCTAATATATCGTAGTTTATCATTGAAAATACCTTACAATATATCGTAATATGCAGTGTATCGTTGAAAATACCTTATAATATAACGACATATGCAGTGTATCAATGAAAATATCTTATAATATAACCTAATATGCAGTGTATCATTGAAAATACCTTATAATATAACGTAATATGCAGTGTATCATTGAAAATACCTTACGATATAACGTAATATGCAGTGTATCATTGAAAATACCTTATATCATATCGTAATATGCAGTGTATCATTGAAAATACCTTATAATATAACGTAATATGCAGTGTATCATTGAAAATACCTTATAATATAACGTAATATGCAGTGTATCATTGAAAATACCTTATAATATAACGTAATATGCAGTGTATCATTGAAAATACCACATAATATAACGTAATATGCAGTGTATCATTGAAAATACCTTATAATATAACGTAATATGCAGTGTATCATTGAAAATACCTTATAATATAACGTAATATGCAGTGTATCATTAAAAATACCTTATAATATAACGTAATATGCTGTGTATCATTGAAAATACATTATAATATAACGTAATATGCAGTGTATCATTGAAAATACATTATAATATAACGTAATATGCAGTGTATCATTGAAAATACCTTATAATATAACGTAATATGCAGTGTATCATTGAAAATACCTTCTAATATATCGTAGTTTATCATTGAAAATACCTTATAATATAACGTAATATGCAGTGTATCATTGAAAATACCTTATAATATAACGTAATATGCAGTGTATCATTGAAAATACCTTATAATATAACGTAATATGCAGTGTATCATTGAAAATACCTTATAATATAACGTAATATGCAGTGTATCATTGAAAATACCTTACGATATAACGTAATATGCAGTTTATCATTGAAAATACCTTATATCATATCGTAATATGCAGTGTATCATTGAAAATACCTTATAATATAACGTAATATGCAGTGTATCATTGAAAATACCTTCTAATATAACGTAATATGCAGTGTATCATTGAAAATACCTTATAATATAACGTAATATGCAGTGTAACATAGAAAATACCATGTAATATAACGTAATATACAGTGTATCATTGAAAATACCTTATAATATAACGTAATATGCAGTGTATCATTGAAAATACCTTCTAATATGTCGTAGTTTATCATTGAAAATACCTTATAATATAACGTAATATGCAGTGTATCATTGAAAATACCTTATAATATAACGTAATATGCTGTGTATCATTGAAAATACATTATAATATAACGTAATATGCAGTGTATCATTGAAAATACATTATAATATAACGTAATATGCAGTGTATCATTGAAAATACCTTATAATATAACGTAATATGCAGTGTATCATTGAAAATACCTTATAATATAACGTAATATGCAGTGTATCATTGAAAATACCTTATAATATAACGTAATATGCAGTGTATCATTGAAAATACCTTATAATATAACGTAATATGCAGTGTATCATTAAAAATACCTTATAATATAACGTAATATGCTGTGTATCATTGAAAATACATTATAATATAACGTAATATGCAGTGTATCATTGAAAATACATTATAATATAACGTAATATGCAGTGTATCATTGAAAATACCTTATAATATAACGTAATATGCAGTGTATCATTGAAAATACCTTATAATATAACGTAATATGCAGTGTATCATTGAAAATACCTTATAATATAACGTAATATGCAGTGTATCATTGAAAATACCTTCTAATATATCGTAGTTTATCATTGAAAATACCTTACAATATATCGTAATATGCAGTGTATCGTTGAAAATACCTTATAATATAACGACATATGCAGTGTATCAATGAAAATATCTTATAATATAACCTAATATGCAGTGTATCATTGAAAATACCTTATAATATAACGTAATATGCAGTGTATCATTGAAAATACCTTATAATATAACGTAATATGCAGTGTATCATTGAAAATACCTTATAATATAACGTAATATGCAGTGTATCATTGAAAATACCTTATAATATAACGTAATATGCAGTGTATCATTGAAAATACCTTATAATATAACGTAATATGCAGTGTATCATGCAATATACCTTATGATATATCGTAGTTTATCATTGAAAATACCTTATAATATAACGTAATATGCAGTGTATCATTGAAAATACCTTATAATATAACGTAATATGCAGTGTATCATTGAAAATACCTTATAATATAACGTAATATGCAGTGTATCATTGAAAATACCTCATAATATAACGTAATATGCAGTGTATCATTGAAAATACCTTATAATATAACGTAATATGCAGTGTATCATTGAAAATACCTTATAATATAACGTAATATGCAGTGTAACATAGAAAATACCATGTAATATAACGTAATATACAGTGTATCATTGAAAATACCTTATAATATAACGTAATATGCAGTGTATCATTCAAAATACCTTCTAATATGTCGTAGTTTATCATTGAAAATACCTTATAATATAACGTAATATGCAGTGTATCATTGAAAATACCTTATAATATAACGTAATATGCAGTGTATCATTGAAAATACCTTATAATATAACGTAATATGCAGTGTATCATTGAAAATACCTTACGATATAACGTAATATACAGTGTATCATTGAAAATACCTTATAATATAACGTAATATGCAGTGTATCATTGAAAATACCTTCTAATATGTCGTAGTTTATCATTGAAAATACCTTATAATATAACGACATATGCAGTGTATCAATGAAAATATCTTATAATATAACCTAATATGCAGTGTATCATTGAAAATACCTTATAATATAACGTAATATGCAGTGTATCATTGAAAATACCTTACGATATAACGTAATATGCAGTGTATCATTGAAAATACCTTATATCATATCGTAATATGCAGTGTATCATTGAAAATACCTTATAATATAACGTAATATGCAGGGTATCATTGAAAATACCTTATAATATATCGTAGTTTATCATTGAAAATACCTTATAATATAACGTAATATGCAGTGTATCATTAAAAATACCTTATAATATAACGTAATATGCTGTGTATCATTGAAAATACATTATAATATAACGTAATATGCAGTGTATCATTGAAAATACATTATAATATAACGTAATATGCAGTGTATCATTGAAAATACCTTATAATATAACGTAATATGCAGTGTATCATTGAAAATACCTTCTAATATATCGTAGTTTATCATTGAAAATACCTTATAATATAACGTAATATGCAGTGTATCATTGAAAATACCTTATAATATAACGTAATATGCAGTGTATCATTGAAAATACCTTACGATATAACGTAATATGCAGTTTATCATTGAAAATACCTTATATCATATCGTAATATGCAGTGTATCATTGAAAATACCTTATAATATAACGTAATATGCAGTGTATCATTGAAAATACCTTATAATATAACGTAATATGCAGTGTATCATTGAAAATACCTTATAATATAACGTAATATGCAGTGTAACATAGAAAATACCATGTAATATAACGTAATATACAGTGTATCATTGAAAATACCTTATAATATAACGTAATATGCAGTGTATCATTGAAAATACCTTCTAATATATCGTAGTTTATCATTGAAAATACCTTACAATATATCGTAATATGCAGTGTATCGTTGAGAATACCTTATAATATAACGACATATGCAGTGTATCAATGAAAATATCTTATAATATAACCTAATATGCAGTGTATCATTGAAAATACCTTATAATATAACGTAATATGCAGTGTATCATTGAAAATACCTTACGATATAACGTAATATGCAGTGTATCATTGAAAATACCTTATAATATAACGTAATATGCAGTGTATCATTGAAAATACCTTCTAATATGTCGTAGTTTATCATTGAAAATACCTTATAATATAACGTAATATGCAGTGTATCATTGAAAATACCTTATAATATAACGTAATATGCTGTGTATCATTGAAAATACATTATAATATAACGTAATATGCAGTGTATCATTGAAAATACATTATAATATAACGTAATATGCAGTGTATCATTGAAAATACCTTATAATATAACGTAATATGCAGTGTATCATTGAAAATACCTTCTAATATATCGTAGTTTATCATTGAAAATACCTTACAATATATCGTAATATGCAGTGTATCGTTGAAAATACCTTATAATATAACGACATATGCAGTGTATCAATGAAAATATCTTATAATATAACCTAATATGCAGTGTATCATTGAAAATACCTTATAATATAACGTAATATGCAGTGTATCATTGAAAATACCTTACGATATAACGTAATATGCAGTGTATCATTGAAAATACCTTATATCATATCGTAATATGCAGTGTATCATTGAAAATACCTTATAATATAACGTAATATGCAGTGTATCATTGAAAATACCTTATAATATAACGTAATATGCAGTGTATCATTGAAAATACCTTATAATATAACGTAATATGCAGTGTATCATTGAAAATACCATATAATATAACGTAATATGCAGTGTATCATTGAAAATACCTTATAATATAACGTAATATGCAGTGTATCATTGAAAATACCTTATAATATAACGTAATATGCAGTGTATCATTAAAAATACCTTATAATATAACGTAATATGCTGTGTATCATTGAAAATACATTATAATATAACGTAATATGCAGTGTATCATTGAAAATACATTATAATATAACGTAATATGCAGTGTATCATTGAAAATACCTTATAATATAACGTAATATGCAGTGTATCATTGAAAATACCTTCTAATATATCGTAGTTTATCATTGAAAATACCTTATAATATAACGTAATATGCAGTGTATCATTGAAAATACCTTATAATATAACGTAATATGCAGTGTATCATTGAAAATACCTTATAATATAACGTAATATGCAGTGTATCATTGAAAATACCTTATAATATAACGTAATATGCAGTGTATCATTGAAAATACCTTACGATATAACGTAATATGCAGTGTATCATTGAAAATACCTTATATCATATCGTAATATGCAGTGTATCATTGAAAATACCTTATAATATAACGTAATATGCAGTGTATCATTGAAAATACCTTCTAATATAACGTAATATGCAGTGTATCATTGAAAATACCTTATAATATAACGTAATATGCAGTGTAACATAGAAAATACCATGTAATATAACGTAATATACAGTGTATCATTGAAAATACCTTATAATATAACGTAATATGCAGTGTATCATTGAAAATACCTTCTAATATGTCGTAGTTTATCATTGAAAATACCTTATAATATAACGTAATATGCAGTGTATCATTGAAAATACCTTATAATATAACGTAATATGCTGTGTATCATTGAAAATACATTATAATATAACGTAATATGCAGTGTATCATTGAAAATACATTATAATATAACGTAATATGCAGTGTATCATTGAAAATACCTTATAATATAACGTAATATGCAGTGTATCATTGAAAATACCTTATAATATAACGTAATATGCAGTGTATCATTGAAAATACCTTATAATATAACGTAATATGCAGTGTATCATTGAAAATACCTTATAATATAACGTAATATGCAGTGTATCATTAAAAATACCTTATAATATAACGTAATATGCTGTGTATCATTGAAAATACATTATAATATAACGTAATATGCAGTGTATCATTGAAAATACATTATAATATAACGTAATATGCAGTGTATCATTGAAAATACCTTATAATATAACGTAATATGCAGTGTATCATTGAAAATACCTTATAATATAACGTAATATGCAGTGTATCATTGAAAATACCTTATAATATAACGTAATATGCAGTGTATCATTGAAAATACCTTCTAATATATCGTAGTTTATCATTGAAAATACCTTACAATATATCGTAATATGCAGTGTATCGTTGAAAATACCTTATAATATAACGACATATGCAGTGTATCAATGAAAATATCTTATAATATAACCTAATATGCAGTGTATCATTGAAAATACCTTATAATATAACGTAATATGCAGTGTATCATTGAAAATACCTTACGATATAACGTAATATGCAGTGTATCATTGAAAATACCTTATATCATATCGTAATATGCAGTGTATCATTGAAAATACCTTATAATATAACGTAATATGCAGTGTATCATTGAAAATACCTTATAATATAACGTAATATGCAGTGTATCATTGAAAATACCTTATAATATAACGTAATATGCAGTGTATCATTGAAAATACCATATAATATAACGTAATATGCAGTGTATCATTGAAAATACCTTATAATATAACGTAATATGCAGTGTATCATGGAAAATACCTTCTAATATATCGTAGTTTATCATTGAAAATACCTTATAATATAACGTAATATGCAGTGTATCATTGAAAATACCTTATAATATAACGTAATATGCAGTGTATCATTGAAAATACCTTATAATATAACGTAATATGCAGTGTAACATAGAAAATACCATGTAATATAACGTAATATACAGTGTATCATTGAAAATACCTTATAATATAACGTAATATGCAGTGTATCATTGAAAATACCTTATAATATAACGTAATATGCAGTGTATCATTGAAAATACCTTCTAATATATCGTAGTTTATCATTGAAAATACCTTACTATATATCGTAATATGCAGTGTATCATTGAAAATACCTTATAATATAACGACATATGCAGTGTATCAATGAAAATATCTTATAATATAACCTAATATGCAGTGTATCATTGAAAATACCTTATAATATAACGTAATATGCAGTGTATCATTGAAAATACCTTACGATATAACGTAATATGCAGTGTATCATTGAAAATACCTTATATCATATCGTAATATGCAGTGTATCATTGAAAATACCTTATAATATAACGTAATATGCAGGGTATCATTGAAAATACCTTATAATATATCGTAGTTTATCATTGAAAATACCTTATAATATAACGTAATATGCAGTGTATCATTAAAAATACCTTATAATATAACGTAATATGCTGTGTATCATTGAAAATACATTATAATATAACGTAATATGCAGTGTATCATTGAAAATACATTATAATATAACGTAATATGCAGTGTATCATTGAAAATACCTTATAATATAACGTAATATGCAGTGTATCATTGAAAATACCTTCTAATATATCGTAGTTTATCATTGAAAATACCTTATAATATAACGTAATATGCAGTGTATCATTGAAAATACCTTATAATATAACGTAATATGCAGTGTAACATAGAAAATACCATGTAATATAACGTAATATGCAGTGTATCATTGAAAATACCTTATAATATAACGTAATATGCAGTGTATCATTGAAAATACCTTCTAATATATCGTAGTTTATCATTGAAAATACCTTATAATATAACGTAATATGCAGTGTATCATTGAAAATACCTTATAATATAACGTAATATGCAGTGTAACATAGAAAATACCATGTAATATAACGTAATATGCAGTGTATCATTGAAAATACCTTATAATATAACGTAATATGCAGTGTATCATTGAAAATACCTTATAATATAACGTAATATGCAGTGTATCATTGAAAATACCTTACGATATAACGTAATATGCAGTTTATCATTGAAAATACCTTATATCATATCGTAATATGCAGTGTATCATTGAAAATACCTTATAATATAACGTAATATGCAGTGTATCATTGAAAATACCTTATAATATAACGTAATATGCAGTGTATCATTGAAAATACCTTATAATATAACGTAATATGCAGTGTAACATAGAAAATACCATGTAATATAACGTAATATACAGTGTATCATTGAAAATACCTTATAATATAACGTAATATGCAGTGTATCATTGAAAATACCTTCTAATATGTCGTAGTTTATCATTGAAAATACCTTATAATATAACGTAATATGCAGTGTATCATTGAAAATACCTTATAATATAACGTAATATGCTGTGTATCATTGAAAATACATTATAATATAACGTAATATGCAGTGTATCGTTGAAAATACATTATAATATAACGTAATATGCAGTGTATCATTGAAAATACCTTATAATATAACGTAATATGCAGTGTATCATTGAAAATACCTTATAATATATCGTAGTTTATCATTGAAAATACCTTACAATATATCGTAATATGCAGTGTATCGTTGAAAATACCTTATAATATAACGACATATGCAGTGTATCAATGAAAATATCTTATAATATAACCTAATATGCAGTGTATCATTGAAAATACCTTATAATATAACGTAATATGCAGTGTATCATTGAAAATACCTTACGATATAACGTAATATGCAGTGTATCATTGAAAATACCTTATATCATATCGTAATATGCAGTGTATCATTGAAAATACCTTCTAATATGTCGTAGTTTATCATTGAAAATACCTTATAATATAACGTAATATGCAGTGTATCATTGAAAATACCTTATAATATAACGTAATATGCTGTGTATCATTGAAAATACATTATAATATAACGTAATATGCAGTGTATCATTGAAAATACATTATAATATAACGTAATATGCAGTGTATCATTGAAAATACCTTATAATATAACGTAATATGCAGTGTATCATTGAAAATACCTTCTAATATATCGTAGTTTATCATTGAAAATACCTTACAATATATCGTAATATGCAGTGTATCGTTGAAAATACCTTATAATATAACGACATATGCAGTGTATCAATGAAAATATCTTATAATATAACCTAATATGCAGTGTATCATTGAAAATACCTTATAATATAACGTAATATGCAGTGTATCATTGAAAATACCTTACGATATAACGTAATATGCAGTGTATCATTGAAAATACCTTATATCATATCGTAATATGCAGTGTATCATTGAAAATACCTTATAATATAACGTAATATGCAGTGTATCATTGAAAATACCTTATAATATAACGTAATATGCAGTGTATCATTGAAAATACCTTATAATATAACGTAATATGCAGTGTATCATTGAAAATACCTTCTAATATATCGTAGTTTATCATTGAAAATACCTTACAATATATCGTAATATGCAGTGTATCGTTGAAAATACCTTATAATATAACGACATATGCAGTGTATCAATGAAAATATCTTATAATATAACCTAATATGCAGTGTATCATTGAAAATACCTTATAATATAACGTAATATGCAGTGTATCATTGAAAATACCTTACGATATAACGTAATATGCAGTGTATCATTGAAAATACCTTATATCATATCGTAATATGCAGTGTATCATTGAAAATACCTTATAATATAACGTAATATGCAGGGTATCATTGAAAATACCTTATAATATATCGTAGTTTATCATTGAAAATACCTTATAATATAACGTAATATGCAGTGTATCATTAAAAATACCTTATAATATAACGTAATATGCTGTGTATCATTGAAAATACATTATAATATAACGTAATATGCAGTGTATCATTGAAAATACATTATAATATAACGTAATATGCAGTGTATCATTGAAAATACCTTATAATATAACGTAATATGCAGTGTATCATTGAAAATACCTTCTAATATATCGTAGTTTATCATTGAAAATACCTTATAATATAACGTAATATGCAGTGTATCATTGAAAATACCTTATAATATAACGTAATATGCAGTGTATCATTGAAAATACCTTATAATATAACGTAATATGCAGTGTATCATTGAAAATACCTTATAATATAACGTAATATGCAGTGTATCATTGAAAATACCTTACGATATAACGTAATATGCAGTTTATCATTGAAAATACCTTATAATATAACGTAATATGCTGTGTATCATTGAAAATACATTATAATATAACGTAATATGCAGTGTATCATTGAAAATACATTATAATATAACGTAATATGCAGTGTATCATTGAAAATACCTTATAATATAACGTAATATGCAGTGTATCATTGAAAATACCTTCTAATATATCGTAGTTTATCATTGAAAATACCTTACAATATATCGTAATATGCAGTGTATCGTTGAAAATACCTTATAATATAACGACATATGCAGTGTATCAATGAAAATATCTTATAATATAACCTAATATGCAGTGTATCATTGAAAATACCTTATAATATAACGTAATATGCAGTGTATCATTGAAAATACCTTACGATATAACGTAATATGCAGTGTATCATTGAAAATACCTTATATCATATCGTAATATGCAGTGTATCATTGAAAATACCTTCTAATATGTCGTAGTTTATCATTGAAAATACCTTATAATATAACGTAATATGCAGTGTATCATTGAAAATACCTTATAATATAACGTAATATGCTGTGTATCATTGAAAATACATTATAATATAACGTAATATGCAGTGTATCATTGAAAATACATTATAATATAACGTAATATGCAGTGTATCATTGAAAATACCTTATAATATAACGTAATATGCAGTGTATCATTGAAAATACCTTCTAATATATCGTAGTTTATCATTGAAAATACCTTACAATATATCGTAATATGCAGTGTATCGTTGAAAATACCTTATAATATAACGACATATGCAGTGTATCAATGAAAATATCTTATAATATAACCTAATATGCAGTGTATCATTGAAAATACCTTATAATATAACGTAATATGCAGTGTATCATTGAAAATACCTTACGATATAACGTAATATGCAGTGTATCATTGAAAATACCTTATATCATATCGTAATATGCAGTGTATCATTGAAAATACCTTATAATATAACGTAATATGCAGTGTATCATTGAAAATACCTTATAATATAACGTAATATGCAGTGTATCATTGAAAATACCTTATAATATAACGTAATATGCAGTGTATCATTGAAAATACCTTCTAATATATCGTAGTTTATCATTGAAAATACCTTACAATATATCGTAATATGCAGTGTATCGTTGAAAATACCTTATAATATAACGACATATGCAGTGTATCAATGAAAATATCTTATAATATAACCTAATATGCAGTGTATCATTGAAAATACCTTATAATATAACGTAATATGCAGTGTATCATTGAAAATACCTTACGATATAACGTAATATGCAGTGTATCATTGAAAATACCTTATATCATATCGTAATATGCAGTGTATCATTGAAAATACCTTATAATATAACGTAATATGCAGGGTATCATTGAAAATACCTTATAATATATCGTAGTTTATCATTGAAAATACCTTATAATATAACGTAATATGCAGTGTATCATTAAAAATACCTTATAATATAACGTAATATGCTGTGTATCATTGAAAATACATTATAATATAACGTAATATGCAGTGTATCATTGAAAATACATTATAATATAACGTAATATGCAGTGTATCATTGAAAATACCTTATAATATAACGTAATATGCAGTGTATCATTGAAAATACCTTCTAATATATCGTAGTTTATCATTGAAAATACCTTATAATATAACGTAATATGCAGTGTATCATTGAAAATACCTTATAATATAACGTAATATGCAGTGTATCATTGAAAATACCTTATAATATAACGTAATATGCAGTGTATCATTGAAAATACCTTATAATATAACGTAATATGCAGTGTATCATTGAAAATACCTTACGATATAACGTAATATGCAGTTTATCATTGAAAATACCTTATATCATATCGTAATATGCAGTGTATCATTGAAAATACCTTATAATATAACGTAATATGCAGTGTATCATTGAAAATACCTTATAATATAACGTAATATGCAGTGTATCATTGAAAATACCTTATAATATAACGTAATATGCAGTGTAACATAGAAAATACCATGTAATATAACGTAATATACAGTGTATCATTGAAAATACCTTATAATATAACGTAATATGCAGTGTATCATTGAAAATACCTTCTAATATGTCGTAGTTTATCATTGAAAATACCTTATAATATAACGTAATATGCAGTGTATCATTGAAAATACCTTATAATATAACGTAATATGCTGTGTATCATTGAAAATACCTTATAATATAACGTAATATGCAGTGTATCGTTGAAAATACATTATAATATAACGTAATATGCAGTGTATCATTGAAAATACCTTATAATATAACGTAATATGCAGTGTATCATTGAAAATACCTTCTAATATATCGTAGTTTATCATTGAAAATACCTTACAATATATCGTAATATGCAGTGTATCGTTGAAAATACCTTATAATATAACGACATATGCAGTGTATCAATGAAAATATCTTATAATATAACCTAATATGCAGTGTATCATTGAAAATACCTTATAATATAACGTAATATGCAGTGTATCATTGAAAATACCTTACGATATAACGTAATATGCAGTGTATCATTGAAAATACCTTATATCATATCGTAATATGCAGTGTATCATTGAAAATACCTTATAATATAACGTAATATGCAGTGTATCATTGAAAATACCTTATAATATAACGTAATATGCAGTGTATCATTGAAAATACCTTATAATATAACGTAATATGAAGTGTATCATTGAAAATACCATGTAATATAACGTAATATACAGTGTATCATTGAAAATACCTTATAATATAACGTAATATGCAGTGTATCATTGAAAATACCTTCTAATATGTCGTAGTTTATCATTGAAAATACCTTATAATATAACGTAATATGCAGTGTATCATTGAAAATACCTTATAATATAACGTAATATGCAGTGTATCATTGAAAATACATTATAATATAACGTAATATGCAGTGTATCGTTGAAAATACATTATAATATAACGTAATATTCAGTGTATCATTGAAAATACCTTATAATATAACGTAATATGCAGTGTATCATTGAAAATACCTTCTAATATATCGTAGTTTATCATTGAAAATACCTTACAATATATCGTAATATGCAGTGTATCGTTGAAAATACCTTATAATATAACGACATATGCAGTGTATCAATGAAAATATCTTATAATATAACCTAATATGCAGTGTATCATTGAAAATACCTTATAATATAACGTAATATGCAGTGTATCATTGAAAATACCTTACGATATAACGTAATATGCAGTGTATCATTGAAAATACCTTATATCATATCGTAATATGCAGTGTATCATTGAAAATACCTTATAATATAACGTAATATGCAGTGTATCATTGAAAATACCTTATAATATAACGTAATATGCAGTGTATCATTGAAAATACCTTATAATATAACGTAATATGAAGTGTATCATTGAAAATACCATATAATATAACGTAATATGCAGTGTATCATTGAAAATACCTTATAATATAACGTAATATGCAGTGTATCATGGAAAATACCTTATATCATATCGTAATATGCAGTGTATCATTGAAAATACCTTCTAATATGTCGTAGTTTATCATTGAAAATACCTTATAATATAACGTAATATGCAGTGTATCATTGAAAATACCTTATAATATAACGTAATATGCTGTGTATCATTGAAAATACATTATAATATAACGTAATATGCAGTGTATCATTGAAAATACATTATAATATAACGTAATATGCAGTGTATCATTGAAAATACCTTATAATATAACGTAATATGCAGTGTATCATTGAAAATACCTTCTAATATATCGTAGTTTATCATTGAAAATACCTTACAATATATCGTAATATGCAGTGTATCGTTGAAAATACCTTATAATATAACGACATATGCAGTGTATCAATGAAAATATCTTATAATATAACCTAATATGCAGTGTATCATTGAAAATACCTTATAATATAACGTAATATGCAGTGTATCATTGAAAATACCTTACGATATAACGTAATATGCAGTGTATCATTGAAAATACCTTATATCATATCGTAATATGCAGTGTATCATTGAAAATACCTTATAATATAACGTAATATGCAGTGTATCATTGAAAATACCTTATAATATAACGTAATATGCAGTGTATCATTGAAAATACCTTATAATATAACGTAATATGCAGTGTATCATTGAAAATACCTTCTAATATATCGTAGTTTATCATTGAAAATACCTTACAATATATCGTAATATGCAGTGTATCGTTGAAAATACCTTATAATATAACGACATATGCAGTGTATCAATGAAAATATCTTATAATATAACCTAATATGCAGTGTATCATTGAAAATACCTTATAATATAACGTAATATGCAGTGTATCATTGAAAATACCTTACGATATAACGTAATATGCAGTGTATCATTGAAAATACCTTATATCATATCGTAATATGCAGTGTATCATTGAAAATACCTTATAATATAACGTAATATGCAGGGTATCATTGAAAATACCTTATAATATATCGTAGTTTATCATTGAAAATACCTTATAATATAACGTAATATGCAGTGTATCATTAAAAATACCTTATAATATAACGTAATATGCTGTGTATCATTGAAAATACATTATAATATAACGTAATATGCAGTGTATCATTGAAAATACATTATAATATAACGTAATATGCAGTGTATCATTGAAAATACCTTATAATATAACGTAATATGCAGTGTATCATTGAAAATACCTTCTAATATATCGTAGTTTATCATTGAAAATACCTTATAATATAACGTAATATGCAGTGTATCATTGAAAATACCTTATAATATAACGTAATATGCAGTGTATCATTGAAAATACCTTATAATATAACGTAATATGCAGTGTATCATTGAAAATACCTTATAATATAACGTAATATGCAGTGTATCATTGAAAATACCTTACGATATAACGTAATATGCAGTTTATCATTGAAAATACCTTATATCATATCGTAATATGCAGTGTATCATTGAAAATACCTTATAATATAACGTAATATGCAGTGTATCATTGAAAATACCTTATAATATAACGTAATATGCAGTGTATCATTGAAAATACCTTATAATATAACGTAATATGCAGTGTAACATAGAAAATACCATGTAATATAACGTAATATACAGTGTATCATTGAAAATACCTTATAATATAACGTAATATGCAGTGTATCATTGAAAATACCTTCTAATATGTCGTAGTTTATCATTGAAAATACCTTATAATATAACGTAATATGCAGTGTATCATTGAAAATACCTTATAATATAACGTAATATGCTGTGTATCATTGAAAATACATTATAATATAACGTAATATGCAGTGTATCGTTGAAAATACCTTATAATATAACGTAATATGCAGTCTATCATTGAAAATATCTTATAATATAACGTAATATGCAGTGTATCATTGAAAATACCTTCTAATATATCGTAGTTTATCATTGAAAATACCTTACAATATATCGTAATATGCAGTGTATCGTTGAAAATACCTTATAATATAACGACATATGCAGTGTATCAATGAAAATATCTTATAATATAACCTAATATGCAGTGTATCATTGAAAATACCTTATAATATAACGTAATATGCAGTGTATCATTGAAAATACCTTACGATATAACGTAATATGCAGTGTATCATTGAAAATACCTTATATCATATCGTAATATGCAGTGTATCATTGAAAATACCTTATAATATAACGTAATATGCAGTGTATCATTGAAAATACCTTATAATATAACGTAATATGCAGTGTATCATTGAAAATACCTTATAATATAACGTAATATGAAGTGTATCATTGAAAATACCATGTAATATAACGTAATATACAGTGTATCATTGAAAATACCTTATAATATAACGTAATATGCAGTGTATCATTGAAAATACCTTCTAATATATCGTAGTTTATCATTGAAAATACCTTATAATATAACGTAATATGCAGTGTATCATTGAAAATACCTTATAATATAACGTAATATGCAGTGTATCATTGAAAATACATTATAATATAACGTAATATGCAGTGTATCGTTGAAAATACATTATAATATAACGTAATATGCAGTGTATCATTGAAAATACCTTATAATATAACGTAATATGCAGTGTATCATTGAAAATACCTTCTAATATATCGTAGTTTATCATTGAAAATACCTTACAATATATCGTAATATGCAGTGTATCGTTGAAAATACCTTATAATATAACGACATATGCAGTGTATCAATGAAAATATCTTATAATATAACCTAATATGCAGTGTATCATTGAAAATACCTTATAATATAACGTAATATGCAGTGTATCATTGAAAATACCTTACGATATAACGTAATATGCAGTGTATCATTGAAAATACCTTATATCATATCGTAATATGCAGTGTATCATTGAAAATACCTTATAATATAACGTAATATGCAGTGTATCATTGAAAATACCTTATAATATAACGTAATATGCAGTGTATCATTGAAAATACCTTATAATATAACGTAATATGAAGTGTATCATTGAAAATACCATATAATATAACGTAATATGCAGTGTATCATTGAAAATACCTTATAATATAACGTAATATGCAGTGTATCATGGAAAATACCTTCTAATATATCGTAGTTTATCATTGAAAATACCTTATAATATAACGTAATATGCAGTGTATCATTGAAAATACCTTATAATATAACGTAATATGCAGTGTATCATTGAAAATACCTTATAATATAACGTAATATGCAGTGTAACATAGAAAATACCATGTAATATAACGTAATATACAGTGTATCATTGAAAATACCTTATAATATAACGTAATATGCAGTGTATCATTGAAAATACCTTCTAATATGTCGTAGTTTATCATTGAAAATACCTTATAATATAACGTAATATGCAGTGTATCATTGAAAATACCTTATAATATAACGTAATATGCTGTGTATCATTGAAAATACATTATAATATAACGTAATATGCAGTGTATCATTGAAAATACATTATAATATAACGTAATATGCAGTGTATCATTGAAAATACCTTATAATATAACGTAATATGCAGTGTATCATTGAAAATACCTTCTAATATATCGTAGTTTATCATTGAAAATACCTTACAATATATCGTAATATGCAGTGTATCGTTGAAAATACCTTATAATATAACGACATATGCAGTGTATCAATGAAAATATCTTATAATATAACCTAATATGCAGTGTATCATTGAAAATACCTTATAATATAACGTAATATGCAGTGTATCATTGAAAATACCTTACGATATAACGTAATATGCAGTGTATCATTGAAAATACCTTATATCATATCGTAATATGCAGTGTATCATTGAAAATACCTTATAATATAACGTAATATGCAGTGTATCATTGAAAATACCTTATAATATAACGTAATATGCAGTGTATCATTGAAAATACCTTATAATATAACGTAATATGCAGTGTATCATTGAAAATACCATATAATATAACGTAATATGCAGTGTATCATTGAAAATACCTTATAATATAACGTAATATGCTGTGTATCATGGAAAATACCTTCTAATATATCGTAGTTTATCATTGAAAATACCTTATAATATAACGTAATATGCAGTGTATCATTGAAAATACCTTATAATATAACGTAATATGCAGTGTATCATTGAAAATACCTTATAATATAACGTAATATGCAGTGTATCATTGAAAATACCTTACGATATAACGTAATATGCAGTTTATCATTGAAAATACCTTATATCATATCGTAATATGCAGTGTATCATTGAAAATACCTTATAATATAACGTAATATGCAGTGTAACATAGAAAATACCATGTAATATAACGTAATACACAGTGTATCATTGAAAATACCTTATAATATAACGTAATATGCAGGGTATCATTGAAAATACCTTCTAATATATCGTAGTTTCTCATTGAAAATACCTTATAATATAACGTAATATGCAGTGTATCATTGAAAATACCTTATAATATAACGTAATATGCTGTGTATCATTGAAAATACATTATAATATAACGTAATATGCAGTGTATCATTGAAAATACATTATAATATAACGTAATATGCAGGGTATCATTGAAAATACCTTCTAATATATCGTAGTTTCTCATTGAAAATACATTATAATATAACGTAATATGCAGTGTATCATTGAAAATACATTATAATATAACGTAATATGCAGTGTATCATTGAAAATACCTTATAATATAACGTAATATGCAGTGTATCATTGAAAATACCTTATAATATAACGTAATATGCAGTGTATCATTGAAAATACCATATAATATAACGTAATATGCAGTGTATCATTGAAAATACCTTATAATATAACGTAATATGCAGTGTATCATTGAAAATTCCATAAAATATAACGTAATATGCTGTGTATCATTGAAAATACCATGTAATATAACGTAATATACAGTGTATTATTGAAAATACCTTATAATATAACGTAATATGCAGTGTATCATTGAAAATACCTTATAATATAACGTAATATGCAGTGTATCATTGAAAATACCTTATAATATAACGTAATGTGCAGGGTATCATTGAAAATACCTTCTATTATATCGTAGTTTATCATTGAAAATACCTTATAATATAACGTAATATGCAGTGTATCATTGAAAATACCTTATAATATAACGTAATATACAGTGTATCATTGAAAATACCTTATAATATAACGTAATATGCAGTGTATCATTGAAAATACCTTATGATATAACGTATTATGCAGTGTATCATTGAAAATACCTTATGATATATAGTAGTTTACAATTGAAAATACCTTATAATATAACGTAATATGCAGTGTATCATTGAAAATACCTTATAATATTACGTAATATGGAGTGTATCATTGAAAACACCATATAATATATCGTAATATGCAGTGTATCATTGAAAATATCTTATAATATAACGTTATATGCAGTGTACCATTGAAAATACCTTATAATATAACGTAATATGCAGTGTATCATTGAAAATACCTTATAATATTTAGTAGTTTATCATTGAAAATACCTTATAATATAACGTAATATGCAGTGTATCATTGAAAATACCTTATAATATAACGTAATATGCAGTGTATCATTGAAAATACCTTATAATATAACGTAATATGCAGTGAATCATTGAAAATACCTTATAATATAACGTAATATGCAGTGTATCATTGAAAATACCATATAATATATCGTAATATGCAGTGTATCATTGCAAATACCTTATAATATAACGTAATATGCAGTGTGTCATTGAAAATAAATTATAATATAACGTAATATGCAGTGTATCATTGAAAATACCTTATAATATTTCGTAATATGCAGTGTATCATTGAAAACACCATATAATATATCGTAATATGCAGTGTATCATTGAAAATACCTTATAATATAACGTTATATGCAGTGTATCATTGAAAATACCTTATAATATAACGTAATATGCAGTGTATCATTGAAAATACCTTATAATATTTAGTAGTTTATCATTGAAAATACCTTATATTATAACGTAATATGCAGTTTATCATTGAAAATACCTTATAATATAACGTAATATACAGTGTATCATTGAAAATACCTTTTAATATAACGTAATGTACAGTGTATCATTGAAAATACCTTATAGGATATAGTAGCTTATCATTGAAAATACCTTATAATATATAGTAGTTTATCATTGAAAATACCTTATGATATATAGTAGTTTACAATTGAAAATACCTTATAATATAACGTAATATGCAGTGTATTATTGAAAATACCTTATAATATTACGTAATATGGAGTGTATCATTGAAAACACCATATAATATATCGTAATATGCAGTGTATCATTGAAAATACCTTATAATATAACGTAATATGCAGTTTATCATTGAAAATACCTTATAATATAACGTAATATACAGTGTATCATTGAAAATACCTTATAATATAACGTAATATACACTGTATCATTGAAAATACCTTATAATATAACGTAATATGCAGTGTATCATTGAAAATACCATATAATATAACGTAATATGCAGTGTAACATAGAAAATACCATGTAATATAACGTAATACACAGTGTATCATTGAAAATACCTTATAATATAACGTAATATGCAGTGTATCATTGAAAATACCTTATAATATAACGTAATATGCAGTGTATCATTGAAAATACCTTATAATATAACGTAATATGCAGTGTATCATTGAAAATACCTTACGATATAACGTAATATGCAGTTTATCATTGAAAATACCTTATATCATATCGTAATATGCAGTGTATCATTGAAAATACCTTATAATATAACGTAATATGCAGTGTATCGTTGAAAATACCTTCTAATATGTCGTAGTTTATCATTGAAAATACCTTATAATATAACGTAATATGCAGTGTATCATTGAAAATACCTTACGATATAACGTAATATGCAGTTTATCATTGAAAATACCTTATATCATATCGTAATATGCAGTGTATCATTGAAAATACCTTATAATATAACGTAATATGCAGGGTATCATTGAAAATACCTTCTAATATATCGTAGTTTATCATTGAAAATACCTTATAATATAACGTAATATGCAGTGTATCATTGAAAATACCTTATAATATAACGTAATATGCTGTGTATCATTGAAAATACATTATAATATAACGTAATATGCAGTGTATCATTGAAAATACATTATAATATAACGTAATATGCAGTGTATCATTGAAAATACCTTATAATATAACGTAATATGCAGTGTATCATTGAAAATACCTTCTAATATATCGTAGTTTATCATTGAAAATACCTTATAATATAACGTAATATGCAGTGTATCATTGAAAATACCTTATAATATAACGTAATATGCAGTGTATCATTGAAAATACCTTATAATATAACGTAATATGCAGTGTATCATTGAAAATACCTTACGATATAACGTAATATGCAGTGTATCATTGAAAATACCTTATAATATAACGTAATATGCAGTGTATCGTTGAAAATACCTTATAATATAACGACATATGCAGTGTATCAATGAAAATATCTTATAATATAACCTAATATGCAGTGTATCATTGAAAATACCTTATAATATAACGTAATATGCAGTGTATCATTGAAAATACCTTACGATATAACGTAATATGCAGTGTATCATTGAAAATACCTTATATCATATCGTAATATGCAGTGTATCATTGAAAATACCTTATAATATAACGTAATATGCAGTGTATCATTGAAAATACCTTATAATATAACGTAATATGCTGTGTATCATTGAAAATACCTTATAATATAACGTAATATGCAGTGTATCATTGAAAATACCTTCTAATATATCGTAGTTTATCATTGAAAATACCTTATAATATAACGTAATATGCAGTATATCATTGAAAATACCTTATAATATAACGTAATATGCAGTGTATCATTGAAAATACCTTATAATATAACGTAATATGCAGTGTATCATTGAAAATACTTTATAATATAACGTAATATGCAGTGTATCATTGAAAATACCTTACGATATAACGTAATATGCAGTGTATCATTGAAAATACCTTATAATATAACGTAATATGCAGTGTATCATTGAAAATACCTTACGATATAACGTAATATGCAGTTTATCATTGAAAATACCTTATATCATATCGTAATATGCAGTGTATCATTGAAAATACCTTATAATATAACGTAATATGCAGTGTATCGTTGAAAATACCTTCTAATATGTCGTAGTTTATCATTGAAAATACCTTATAATATAACGTAATATGCAGTGTATCATTGAAAATACCTTATAATATAACGTAATATGCTGTGTATCATTGAAAATACATTATAATATAACGTAATATGCAGTGTATCATTGAAAATACCTTATAATATAACGTAATATGCAGGGTATCATTGAAAATACCTTCTAATATATCGTAGTTTATCATTGAAAATACCTTATAATATAACGTAATATGCAGTGTATCATTGAAAATACCTTATAATATAACGTAATATGCTGTGTATCATTGAAAATACATTATAATATAACGTAATATGCAGTGTATCATTGAAAATACATTATAATATAACGTAATATGCAGTGTATCATTGAAAATACCTTATAATATAACGTAATATGCAGTGTATCATTGAAAATACCTTCTAATATATCGTAGTTTATCATTGAAAAAACCTTATAATATAACGTAATATGCAGTGTATCATTGAAAATACCTTATAATATAACGTAATATGCAGTGTATCATTGAAAATACCTTATAATATAACGTAATATGCAGTGTATCATTGAAAATACCTTACGATATAACGTAATATGCAGTTTATCATTGAAAATACCTTATAATATAACGTAATATGCAGTGTATCGTTGAAAATACCTTATAATATAACGACATATGCAGTGTATCAATGAAAATATCTTATAATATAACCTAATATGCAGTGTATCGTTGAAAATACCTTATAATATAACGACATATGCAGTGTATCAATGAAAATATCTTATAATATAACCTAATATGCAGTGTATCATTGAAAATACCTTATAATATAACGTAATATGCAGTGTATCATTGAAAATACCTTACGATATAACGTAATATGCAGTGTATCATTGAAAATACCTTATATCATATCGTAATATGCAGTGTATCATTGAAAATACCTTATAATATAACGTAATATGCAGTGTATCATTGAAAATACCTTATAATATAACGTAATATGCTGTGTATCATTCAAAATACCTTATAATATAACGTAATATGCAGTGTATCATTGAAAATACCTTCTAATATATCGTAGTTTATCATTGAAAATACCTTATAATATAACGTAATATGCAGTGTATCATTGAAAATACCTTATAATATAACGTAATATGCAGTGTATCATTGAAAATACCTTATAATATAACGTAATATGCCGTGTATCATTGAAAATACTTTATAATATAACGTAATATGCAGTGTATCATTGAAAATACCTTACGATATAACGTAATATGCAGTTTATCATTGAAAATACCTTATATCATATCGTAATATGCAGTGTATCATTGAAAATACCTTATAATATAACGTAATATGCAGTGTATCATTGAAAATACCTTATAATATAACGTAATATGCAGTGTATCATTGAAAATACCTTATAATATAACGTAATATGCAGTGTAACATAGAAAATACCATGTAATATAACGTAATATACAGTGTATCATTGAAAATACCTTATAATATAACGTAATATGCAGTGTATCATTGAAAATACCTTCTAATATGTCGTAGTTTATCATTGAAAATACCTTATAATATAACGTAATATGCAGTGTATCATTGAAAATACCTTATAATATAACGTAATATGCTGTGTATCATTGAAAATACATTATAATATAACGTAATATGCAGTGTATCATTGAAAATACATTATAATATAACGTAATATGCAGTGTATCATTGAAAATACCTTATAATATAACGTAATATGCATTGTATCATTGAAAATACCTTCTAATATATCGTAGTTTATCATTGAGAATACCTTACAATATATCGTAATATGCAGTGTATCGTTGAAAATACCTTATAATATAACGACATATGCAGTGTATCAATGAAAATATCTTATAATATAACCTAATATGCAGTGTATCATTGAAAATACCTTATAATATAACGTAATATGCAGTGTATCATTGAAAATTCCATAAAATATAACGTAATATGCTGTGTATCATTGAAAATACCATGTAATATAACGTATATACAGTGTATTATTGAAAATACCTTATAATATAACGTAATATGCAGTGTATCATTGAAAATACCTTATAATATAACGTAATATGCAGTGTATCATTGAAAATACCTTATAATATAACGTAATGTGCAGGGTATCATTGAAAATACCTTCTATTATATCGTAGTTTATCATTGAAAATACCTTATAATATAACGTAATATGCAGTGTATCATTGAAAATACCTTATAATATAACGTAATATGCAGTGTATCATTGAAAATACCTTATAATATAACGTAATATGCAGTGTATCATTGAAAATACCTTACGATATAACGTAATATGCAGTTTATCATTGAAAATACCTTATATCATATCGTAATATGCAGTGTATCATTGAAAATACCTTATAATATAACGTAATATGCAGTGTATCGTTGAAAATACCTTATAATATAACGTAATATGCAGTGTATCATTGAAAATACCTTCTAATATATCGTAGTTTATCATTGAAAATACCTTATAATATAACGTAATATGCAGTGTATCATTGAAAATACCTTATAATATAACGTAATATGCAGTGTATCATTGAAAATACCTTATAATATAACGTAATATGCAGTGTATCATTGAAAATACCTTATAATATAACGTAATATGCAGTGTATCATTGAAAATACCTTATAATATAACGTAATATGCAGTGTATCATTGAAAATACCTTACGATATAACGTAATATGCAGTTTATCATTGAAAATACCTTATATCATATCGTAATATGCAGTGTATCATTGAAAATACCTTATAATATAACGTAATATGCAGTGTATCGTTGAAAATACCTTATAATATAACGTAATATGCAGTGTATCATTGAAAATACCTTATAATATAACGTAATATGCAGTGTAACATAGAAAATACCATGTAATATAACGTAATATACAGTGTATCATTGAAAATACCTTATAATATAACGTAATATGCAGTGTATCATTGAAAATACCTTCTAATATGTCGTAGTTTATCATTGAAAATACCTTATAATATAACGTAATATGCAGTGTATCATTGAAAATACCTTATAATATAACGTAATATGCTGTGTATCATTGAAAATACATTATAATATAACGTAATATGCAGTGTATCATTGAAAATACATTATAATATAACGTAATATGCAGTGTATCATTGAAAATACCTTATAATATAACGTAATATGCAGTGTATCATTGAAAATACCTTCTAATATATCGTAGTTTATCATTGAAAATACCTTACAATATATCGTAATATGCAGTGTATCGTTGAAAATACCTTATAATATAACGACATATGCAGTGTATCAATGAAAATATCTTATAATATAACCTAATATGCAGTGTATCATTGAAAATACCTTATAATATAACGTAATATGCAGTGTATCATTGAAAATACCTTACGATATAACGTAATATGCAGTGTATCATTGAAAATACCTTATATCATATCGTAATATGCAGTGTATCATTGAAAATACCTTATAATATAACGTAATATGCAGTGTATCATTGAAAATACCTTATAATATAACGTAATATGCTGTGTATCATTGAAAATACCTTATAATATAACGTAATATGCAGTGTATCATTGAAAATACCTTCTAATATATCGTAGTTTATCATTGAAAATACCTTATAATATAACGTAATATGCAGTGTATCATTGAAAATACCTTATAATATAACGTAATATGCAGTGTATCATTGAAAATACCTTATAATATAACGTAATATGCAGTGTATCATTGAAAATACTTTATAATATAACGTAATATGCAGTGTATCATTGAAAATACCTTACGATATAACGTAATATGCAGTTTATCATTGAAAATACCTTATATCATATCGTAATATGCAGTGTATCATTGAAAATACCTTATAATATAACGTAATATGCAGTGTATCATTGAAAATACCTTATAATATAACGTAATATGCAGTGTATCATTGAAAATACCTTATAATATAACGTAATATGCAGTGTAACATAGAAAATACCATGTAATATAACGTAATATACAGTGTATCATTGAAAATACCTTATAATATAACGTAATAAGCAGTGTATCATTGAAAATACCTTCTAATATGTCGTAGTTTATCATTGAAAATACCTTATAATATAACGTAATATGCAGTGTATCATTGAAAATACCTTATAATATAACGTAATATGCTGTGTATCATTGAAAATACATTATAATATAACGTAATATGCAGTGTATCATTGAAAATACATTATAATATAACGTAATATGCTGTGTATCATTGAAAATACCTTATAATATAACGTAATATGCTGTGTATCATTGAAAATACCTTATAATATAACGTAATATGCAGTGTATCATTGAAAATACTTTATAATATAACGTAATATGCAGTGTATCATTGAAAATACCTTATAATATAACGTAATATGCAGTGTATCATTGAAAATACCTTATAATATAACGTAATATGCAGTGTAACATAGAAAATACCATGTAATATAACGTAATATGCAGTGTATCATTGAAAATACCTTATAATATAACGTAATATGCAGTGTATCATTGAAAATACCTTCTAATATATCGTAGTTTATCATTGAGAATACCTTACAATATATCGTAATATGCAGTGTATCGTTGAAAATACCTTATAATATAACGACATATGCAGTGTATCAATGAAAATATCTTATAATATAACCTAATATGCAGTGTATCATTGAAAATACCTTATAATATAACGTAATATGCAGTGTATCATTGAAAATACCTTACGATATAACGTAATATGCAGTGTATCATTGAAAATACCTTATATCATATCGTAATATGCAGTGTATCATTGAAAATACCTTATAATATAACGTAATATGCAGTGTATCATTGAAAATACCTTATAATATAACGTAATATGCTGTGTATCATTGAAAATACCTTATAATATAACGTAATATGCTGTGTATCATTGAAAATACCTTATAATATAACGTAATATGCAGTGTATCATTGAAAATACTTTATAATATAACGTAATATGCAGTGTATCATTGAAAATACCTTATAATATAACGTAATATGCAGTGTATTATTGAAAATACCTTATAATATAACGTAATATGCAGTGTAACATAGAAAATACCATGTAATATAACGTAATATACAGTGTATCATTGAAAATACCTTATAATATAACGTAATATGCAGTGTATCATTGAAAATACCTTCTAATATGTCGTAGTTTATCATTGAAAATACCTTATAATATAACGTAATATGCAGTGTATCATTGAAAATACCTTATAATATAACGTAATATGCAGTGTATCATTGAAAATACCATGTAATATAACGTAATATGCAGTGTATCATTGAAAATACCTTATAATATAACGTAATATGCAGTGTATCATTGAAAATACCTTCTAATATATCGTAATATGCAGTGTATCATCGTAAATACCTTATAATATAACGTAATATGCAGTGTATCATTGAAAGTACCTTACGATATAACGTAATATGCAGTTTATCATTGAATATACCTTATATCATATCGTAATATGCAGTGTGTCATTGAAAATACCTTATAATATAACGTAATATGCAGTGT
The DNA here is from genome assembly GCA_916610255.1 of Lasioglossum lativentre. NCBI lineage: Eukaryota > Metazoa > Arthropoda > Insecta > Hymenoptera > Halictidae > Lasioglossum > Lasioglossum lativentre. The sequence continues at coordinate 12,605 of CAKAJI010000100.1, read as the reverse complement.
ATCATTGAAAATACCTTATAATATAACGTAATATGCTGTGTATCATTGAAAATACATTATAATATAACGTAATATGCAGTGTATCATTGAAAATACCTTATAATATAACGTAATATGCAGTGTATCATTGAAAATACCTTCTAATATATCGTAGTTTATCATTGAAAATACCTTATAATATAACGTAATATGCAGTGTATCATTGAAAATACCTTACGATATAACGTAATATGCAGTGTATCATTGAAAATACCTTATATCATATCGTAATATGCAGTGTATCATTGAAAATACCTTATAATATAACGTAATATGCAGTGTATCATTGAAAATACCTTATAATATAACGTAATATGCTGTGTATCATTGAAAATACCTTATAATATAACGTAATATGCAGTGTATCATTGAAAATACCTTCTAATATATCGTAGTTTATCATTGAAAATACCTTATAATATAACGTAATATGCAGTGTATCATTGAAAATACCTTATAATATAACGTAATATGCAGTGTATCATTGAAAATACCTTATAATATAACGTAATATGCAGTGTATCATTGAAAATACTTTATAATATAACGTAATATGCAGTGTATCATTGAAAATACCTTACGATATAACGTAATATGCAGTTTATCATTGAAAATACCTTATATCATATCGTAATATGCAGTGTATCATTGAAAATACCTTATAATATAACGTAATATGCAGTGTATCATTGAAAATACCTTATAATATAACGTAATATGCAGTGTATCATTGAAAATACCTTATAATATAACGTAATATGCAGTGTAACATAGAAAATACCATGTAATATAACGTAATATACAGTGTATCATTGAAAATACCTTATAATATAACGTAATATGCAGTGTATCATTGAAAATACCTTCTAATATGTCGTAGTTTATCATTGAAAATACCTTATAATATAACGTAATATGCAGTGTATCATTGAAAATACCTTATAATATATCGTAATATGCTGTGTATCATTGAAAATACCTTATAATATAACGTAATATGCAGTGCATCATTGAAAATACATTATAATATAACGTAATATGCTGTGTATCATTGAAAATACCTTATAATATAACGTAATATGCTGTGTATCATTGAAAATACCTTATAATATAACGTAATATGCAGTGTATCATTGAAAATACTTTATAATATAACGTAATATGCAGTGTATCATTGAAAATACCTTATAATATAACGTAATATGCAGTGTATCATTGAAAATACCTTATAATATAACGTAATATGCAGTGTAACATAGAAAATACCATGTAATATAACGTAATATGCAGTGTATCATTGAAAATACCTTATAATATAACGTAATATGCAGTGTATCATTGAAAATACCTTCTAATATGTCGTAGTTTATCATTGAGAATACCTTACAATATATCGTAATATGCAGTGTATCGTTGAAAATACCTTATAATATAACGACATATGCAGTGTATCAATGAAAATATCTTATAATATAACCTAATATGCAGTGTATCATTGAAAATACCTTATAATATAACGTAATATGCAGTGTATCATTGAAAATAACTTACGATATAACGTAATATGCAGTGTATCATTGAAAATACCTTATATCATATCGTAATATGCAGTGTATCATTGAAAATACCTTATAATATAACGTAATATGCAGTGTATCATTGAAAATACCTTATAATATAACGTAATATGCTGTGTATCATTGAAAATACCTTATAATATAACGTAATATGCTGTGTATCATTGAAAATACCTTATAATATAACGTAATATGCAGTGTATCATTGAAAATACTTTATAATATAACGTAATATGCAGTGTATCATTGAAAATACCTTATAATATAACGTAATATGCAGTGTATCATTGAAAATACCTTATAATATAACGTAATATGCAGTGTAACATAGAAAATACCATGTAATATAACGTAATATACAGTGTATCATTGAAAATACCTTATAATATAACGTAATATGCAGTGTATCATTGAAAATACCTTCTAATATGTCGTAGTTTATCATTGAAAATACCTTATAATATAACGTAATATGCAGTGTATCATTGAAAATACCTTATAATATAACGTAATATGCTGTGTATCATTGAAAATACATTATAATATAACGTAATATGCAGTGTATCATTGAAAATACATTATAATATAACGTAATATGCAGTGTATCATTGAAAATACCTTATAATATAACGTAATATGCAGTGTATCATTGAAAATACCTTCTAATATATCGTAGTTTATCATTGAAAATACCTTACAATATATCGTAATATGCAGTGTATCGTTGAAAATACCTTATAATATAACGACATATGCAGTGTATCAATGAAAATATCTTATAATATAACCTAATATGCAGTGTATCATTGAAAATACCTTATAATATAACGTAATATGCAGTGTATCATTGAAAATACCTTATAATATAACGTAATATGCAGTGTATCATTGAAAATACCTTATAATATAACGTAATATGCAGTGTATCATTGAAAATACCATATAATATAACGTAATATGCAGTGTATCATTGAAAATACCTTATAATATAACGTAATATGCAGTGTATTATTGAAAATACCTTATAATATAACGTAATATGCAGTGTATCATTGAAAATACCTTATAATATAACGTAATATGCAGTGTATCATTGAAAATACCATATAATATAACGTAATATGCAGTGTATCATTGAAAATACCTTATGATATAACGTAATATGCAGTTTATCATTGAAAATACCTTATATCATATCGTAATATGCAGTGTATCATTGAAAATACCTTATAATATAACGTAATATGCAGTGTACCATTGAAAATACCTTACGATATAACGTAATATGCAGTTTATCATTGAAAATACCTTATATCATATCGTAATATGCAGTGTATCATTGAAAATACCTTATAATATAACGTAATATGCAGTGTATCATTGAAAATACCTTATAATATAACGTAATATGCAGTGTATCATTGAAAATACCTTATAATATAACGTAATATGCAGTGTAACATAGAAAATACCATGTAATATAACGTAATATGCAGTGTATCATTGAAAATACCTTATAATATAACGTAATATGCAGTGTATCATTGAAAATACCTTATAATATAACGTAATATGCAGTGTATCATTGAAAATACCTTATAATATAACGTAATATGCAGTGTATCATGGAAAATACCTTCTAATATATCGTAATATGCAGTGTATCATTGAAAATACCTTATAATATAACGTAATATGCAGTGTATCATTGAAAGTACCTTACGATATAACGTAATATGCAGTTTATCATTGAATATACCTTATATCATATCGTAATATGCAGTGTATCATTGAAAATACCTTATAATATAACGTAATATGCAGTGTATCATTGAAAATACCTTATATCATATCGTAATATGCAGTGTATCATTGAAAATACCTTATAATATAACGTAATATGCAGTGTATCATTGAAAATACCTTACGATATAACGTAATATGCAGTGTATCATTGAAAATACCTTATATCATATCGTAATATGCAGTGTATCATTGAAAATACCTTATAATATAACGTAATATGCAGTGTATCGTTGAAAATACCTTATAATATAACGTAATATGCAGTGTATCATTGAAAATACCTTATAATATAACGTAATATGCAGTGTAACATAGAAAATACCATGTAATATAACGTAATATGCAGTGTATCATTGAAAATACCTTATAATATAACGTAATATGCAGTGTATCATTGAAAATACCTTATAATATAACGTAATATGCAGTGTATCATTGAAAATACCTTATAATATAACGTAATATGCAGTGTATCATTGAAAATACCTTACGATATAACGTAATATGCAGTTTATCATTGAAAATACCTTATATCATATCGTAATATGCAGTGTATCATTGAAAATACCTTATAATATAACGTAATATGCAGTGTATCATTGAAAATACCTTATAATATAACGTAATATGCAGTGTATCATTGAAAATACCTTATAATATAACGTAATATGCAGTGTAACATAGAAAATACCATGTAATATAACGTAATATACAGTGTATCATTGAAAATACCTTATAATATAACGTAATATGCAGTGTATCATTGAAAATACCTTCTAATATGTCGTAGTTTATCATTGAAAATACCTTATAATATAACGTAATATGCAGTGTATCATTGAAAATACCTTATAATATAACGTAATATGCTGTGTATCATTGAAAATACATTATAATATAACGTAATATGCAGTGTATCATTGAAAATACATTATAATATAACGTAATATGCAGTGTATCATTGAAAATACCTTATAATATAACGTAATATGCAGTGTATCATTGAAAATACCTTCTAATATATCGTAGTTTATCATTGAAAATACCTTACAATATATCGTAATATGCAGTGTATCGTTGAAAATACCTTATAATATAACGACATATGCAGTGTATCAATGAAAATATCTTATAATATAACCTAATATGCAGTGTATCATTGAAAATACCTTATAATATAACGTAATATGCAGTGTATCATTGAAAATACCTTACGATATAACGTAATATGCAGTGTATCATTGAAAATACCTTATATCATATCGTAATATGCAGTGTATCATTGAAAATACCTTATAATATAACGTAATATGCAGTGTATCATTGAAAATACCTTATAATATAACGTAATATGCAGTGTATCATTGAAAATACCTTATAATATAACGTAATATGCAGTGTATCATTGAAAATACCATATAATATAACGTAATATGCAGTGTATCATTGAAAATACCTTATAATATAACGTAATATGCAGTGTATCATGGAAAATACCTTCTAATATATCGTAGTTTATCATTGAAAATACCTTATAATATAACGTAATATGCAGTGTATCATTGAAAATACCTTATAATATATCGTAATATGCAGTGTATCATTGAAAATACCTTATAATATAACGTAATATGCAGTGTATCATTGAAAATACCTTACGATATAACGTAATATGCAGTTTATCATTGAAAATACCTTATATCATATCGTAATATGCAGTGTATCATTGAAATACCTTCTAATATATCGTAGTTTATCATTGAAAATACCTTACAATATATCGTAATATGCAGTGTATCGTTGAAAATACCTTATAATATAACGACATATGCAGTGTATCAATGAAAATATCTTATAATATAACCTAATATGCAGTGTATCATTGAAAATACCTTATAATATAACGTAATATGCTGTGTATCATTGAAAATACATTATAATATAACGTAATATGCAGTGTATCATTGAAAATACCTTATAATATAACGTAATATGCAGTGTATCATTGAAAATACCTTCTAATATATCGTAGTTTATCATTGAAAATACCTTATAATATAACGTAATATGCAGTGTATCATTGAAAATACCTTATAATATAACGTAATATGCAGTGTATCATTGAAAATACCTTATAATATAACGTAATATGCAGTGTATCATTGAAAATACCTTACGATATAACGTAATATGCAGTTTATCATTGAAAATACCTTATATCATATCGTAATATGCAGTGTATCATTGAAAATACCTTATAATATAACGTAATATGCAGTGTATCATTGAAAATACCTTATAATATAACGTAATATGCAGTGTATCATTGAAAATACCTTATAATATAACGTAATATGCAGCGTATCATTGAAAATACATTATAATATAACGTAATATGCAGTGTATCATTGAAAATACCTTATAATATAACGTAATATGCAGTGTATCATGGAAAATACCTTCTAATATATCGTAATATGCAGTGTATCATTGAAAATACCTTATAATATATCGTAATATGCAGTGTATCGTTGAAAATACCTTATAATATAACGACATATGCAGTGTATCAATGAAAATATCTTATAATATAACCTAATATGCAGTGTATCATTGAAAATACCTTATAATATAACGTAATATGCTGTGTATCATTGAAAATACATTATAATATAACGTAATATGCAGTGTATCATTGAAAATACCTTATAATATAACGTAATATGCAGTGTATCATTGAAAATACCTTCTAATATATCGTAGTTTATCATTGAAAATACCTTATAATATAACGTAATATGCAGTGTATCATTGAAAATACCTTATAATATAACGTAATATGCAGTGTATCATTGAAAATACCTTATAATATAACGTAATATGCAGTGTAACATAGAAAATACCATGTAATATAACGTAATATGCAGTGTATCATTGAAAATACCTTATAATATAACGTAATATGCAGTGTATCATTGAAAATACCTTCTAATATATCGTAGTTTATCATTGAGAATACCTTACAATATATCGTAATATGCAGTGTATCGTTGAAAATACCTTATAATATAACGACATATGCAGTGTATCATTGAAAATATCTTATAATATAACCTAATATGCAGTGTATCATTGAAAATACCTTATAATATAACGTAATATGCAGTGTATCATTGAAAATACCTTACGATATAACGTAATATGCAGTGTATCATTGAAAATACCTTATATCATATCGTAATATGCAGTGTATCATTGAAAATACCTTATAATATAACGTAATATGCAGTGTATCATTGAAAATACCTTATAATATAACGTAATATGCTGTGTATCATTGAAAATACCTTATAATATAACGTAATATGCTGTGTATCATTGAAAATACCTTATAATATAACGTAATATGCAGTGTATCATTGAAAATACTTTATAATATAACGTAATATGCAGTGTATCATTGAAAATACCTTATAATATAACGTAATATGCAGTGTATTATTGAAAATACCTTATAATATAACGTAATATGCAGTGTAACATAGAAAATACCATGTAATATAACGTAATATACAGTGTATCATTGAAAATACCTTATAATATAACGTAATATGCAGTGTATCATTGAAAATACCTTCTAATATGTCGTAGTTTATCATTGAAAATACCTTATAATATAACGTAATATGCAGTGTATCATTGAAAATACCTTATAATATAACGTAATATGCAGTGTATCATTGAAAATACCATATAATATAACGTAATATGCAGTGTATCATTGAAAATACCTTATAATATAACGTAATATGCAGTGTATCATGGAAAATACCTTCTAATATATCGTAATATGCAGTGTATCATTGAAAATACCTTATAATATAACGTAATATGCAGTGTATCATTGAAAGTACCTTACGATATAACGTAATATGCAGTTTATCATTGAATATACCTTATATCATATCGTAATATGCAGTGTATCATTGAAAATACCTTATAATATAACGTAATATGCAGTGTATCATTGAAAATACCTTATAATATAACGTAATATGCTGTGTATCATTGAAAATACATTATAATATAACGTAATATGCAGTGTATCATTGAAAATACCTTATAATATAACGTAATATGCAGTGTATCATTGAAAATACCTTCTAATATATCGTAGTTTATCATTGAAAATACCTTATAATATAACGTAATATGCAGTGTATCATTGAAAATACCTTACGATATAACGTAATATGCAGTGTATCATTGAAAATACCTTATATCATATCGTAATATGCAGTGTATCATTGAAAATACCTTATAATATAACGTAATATGCAGTGTATCATTGAAAATACCTTATAATATAACGTAATATGCTGTGTATCATTGAAAATACCTTATAATATAACGTAATATGCAGTGTATCATTGAAAATACCTTCTAATATATCGTAGTTTATCATTGAAAATACCTTATAATATAACGTAATATGCAGTGTATCATTGAAAATACCTTATAATATAACGTAATATGCAGTGTATCATTGAAAATACCTTATAATATAACGTAATATGCAGTGTATCATTGAAAATACTTTATAATATAACGTAATATGCAGTGTATCATTGAAAATACCTTACGATATAACGTAATATGCAGTTTATCATTGAAAATACCTTATATCATATCGTAATATGCAGTGTATCATTGAAAATACCTTATAATATAACGTAATATGCAGTGTATCATTGAAAATACCTTATAATATAACGTAATATGCAGTGTATCATTGAAAATACCTTATAATATAACGTAATATGCAGTGTATCATAGAAAATACCATGTAATATAACGTAATATACAGTGTATCATTGAAAATACCTTATAATATAACGTAATATGCAGTGTATCATTGAAAATACCTTCTAATATGTCGTAGTTTATCATTGAAAATACCTTATAATATAACGTAATATGCAGTGTATCATTGAAAATACCTTATAATATAACGTAATATGCTGTGTATCATTGAAAATACATTATAATATAACGTAATATGCAGTGTATCATTGAAAATACATTATAATATAACGTAATATGCTGTGTATCATTGAAAATACCTTATAATATAACGTAATATGCTGTGTATCATTGAAAATACCTTATAATATAACGTAATATGCAGTGTATCATTGAAAATACTTTATAATATAACGTAATATGCAGTGTATCATTGAAAATACCTTATAATATAACGTAATATGCAGTGTATCATTGAAAATACCTTATAATATAACGTAATATGCAGTGTAACATAGAAAATACCTTATAATATAACGTAATATGCAGTGTATCATTGAAAATACCTTATAATATAACGTAATATGCAGTGTATCATTGAAAATACCTTCTAATATATCGTAGTTTATCATTGAGAATACCTTACAATATATCGTAATATGCAGTGTATCGTTGAAAATACCTTATAATATAACGACATATGCAGTGTATCAATGAAAATATCTTATAATATAACCTAATATGCAGTGTATCATTGAAAATACCTTATAATATAACGTAATATGCAGTGTATCATTGAAAATAACTTACGATATAACGTAATATGCAGTGTATCATTGAAAATACCTTATATCATATCGTAATATGCAGTGTATCATTGAAAATACCTTATAATATAACGTAATATGCAGTGTATCATTGAAAATACCTTATAATATAACGTAATATGCTGTGTATCATTGAAAATACCTTATAATATAACGTAATATGCTGTGTATCATTGAAAATACCTTATAATATAACGTAATATGCAGTGTATCATTGAAATAACTTTATAATATAACGTAATATGCAGTGTATCATTGAAAATACCTTATAATATAACGTAATATGCAGTGTATCATTGAAAATACCTTATAATATAACGTAATATGCAGTGTAACATAGAAAATACCATGTAATATAACGTAATATACAGTGTATCATTGAAAATACCTTATAATATAACGTAATATGCAGTGTATCATTGAAAATACCTTCTAATATGTCGTAGTTTATCATGAAAATACCTTATAATATAACGTAATATGCAGTGTATCATTGAAAATACCTTTATAATATAACGTAATATGCTGTGTATCATTGAAAATACATTATAATATAACGTAATATGCAGTGTATCATTGAAAATACTTTATAATATAACGTAATATGCAGTGTATCATTGAAAATACCTTATAATATAACGTAATATGCAGTGTATCATTGAAAATACCTTCTAATATATCGTAGTTTATCATTGAAAATACCTTACAATATATCGTAATATGCAGTGTATCGTTGAAAATACCTTATAATATAACGACATATGCAGTGTATCAATGAAAATATCTTATAATATAACCTAATATGCAGTGTATCATTGAAAATACCTTATAATATAACGTAATATGCAGTGTATCATTGAAAATACCTTATAATATAACGTAATATGCAGTGTATCATTGAAAATACCTTATAATATAACGTAATATGCAGTGTATCCATTGAAAATACCATATAATATAACGTAATATGCAGTGTATCATTGAAAATACCTTATAATATAACGTAATATGCAGTGTATTATTGAAAATACCTTATAATATAACGTAATATGCAGTGTATCATTGAAAATACCTTATAATATAACGTAATATGCAGTGTATCATTGAAAATACCATATAATATAAACGTAATATGCAGTGTATCATTGAAAATACCTTATGATATAACGTAATATGCAGTGTATCATTGAAAATACCTTATATCATATCGTAATATGCAGTGTATCATAGAAAATACCTTACGATATAACGTAATATGCAGTGTACCATTGAAAATACCTTACGATATAACGTAATATGCAGTGTATCATTGAAAATACCTTATATCATATCGTAATATGCAGTGTATCATTGAAAATACCTTATAATATAACGTAATATGCAGTGTATCGTTGAAAATACCTTATAATATAACGTAATATGCAGTGTATCATTGAAAATACCTTATAATATAACGTAATATGCAGTGTAACATAGAAAATACCATGTAATATAACGTAATATGCAGTGTATCATTGAAAATACCTTATAATATAACGTAATATGCAGTGTATCATTGAAAATACCTTATAATATAACGTAATATGCAGTGTATCATTGAAAATACCTTATAATATAACGTAATATGCAGTGTATCATGGAAAATACCTTCTAATATATCGTAATATGCAGTGTATCATTGAAAATACCTTATAATATAACGTAATATGCAGTGTATCATTGAAAGTACCTTACGATATAACGTAATATGCAGTTTATCATTGAATATACCTTATATCATATCGTAATATGCAGTGTATCATTGAAAATACCTTATAATATAACGTAATATGCAGTGTATCATTGAAAATACCTTATATCATATCGTAATATGCAGTGTATCATTGAAAATACCTTATAATATAACGTAATATGCAGTGTATCATTGAAAATACCTTACGATATAACGTAATATGCAGTGTATCATTGAAAATACCTTATATCATATCGTAATATGCAGTGTATCATTGAAAATACCTTATAATATAACGTAATATGCAGTGTATCGTTGAAAATACCTTATAATATAACGTAATATGCAGTGTATCATTGAAAATACCTTATAATATAACGTAATATGCAGTGTAACATAGAAAATACCATGTAATATAACGTAATATGCAGTGTATCATTGAAAATACCTTATAATATAACGTAATATGCAGTGTATCATTGAAAATACCTTATAATATAACGTAATATGCAGTGTATCATGAAAATACCTTATAATATAACGTAATATGCAGTGTATCATTGAAAATACCTTACGATATAACGTAATATGCAGTTTATCATTGAAAATACCTTATATCATATCGTAATATGCAGTGTATCATTGAAAATACCTTATAATATAACGTAATATGCAGTGTATCATTGAAAATACCTTATAATATAACGTAATATGCAGTGTATCATTGAAAATACCTTATAATATAACGTAATATGCAGTGTAACATAGAAAATACCATGTAATATAACGTAATATACAGTGTATCATTGAAAATACCTTATAATATAACGTAATATGCAGTGTATCATTGAAATACCTTCTAATATGTCGTAGTTTATCATTGAAAATACCTTATAATATAACGTAATATGCAGTGTATCATTGAAAATACCTTATAATATAACGTAATATGCTGTGTATCATTGAAAATACATTATAATATAACGTAATATGCAGTGTATCATTGAAAATACATTATAATATAACGTAATATGCAGTGTATCATTGAAAATACCTTATAATATAACGTAATATGCAGTGTATCATTGAAAATACCTTCTAATATATCGTAGTTTATCATTGAAAATACCTTATAATATAACGTAATATGCAGTGTATCATTGAAAATACCTTATAATATAACGTAATATGCTGTGTATCATTGAAAATACATTATAATATAACGTAATATGCAGTGTATCATTGAAAATACATTATAATATAACGTAATATGCAGTGTATCATTGAAAATACCTTATAATATAACGTAATATGCAGTGTATCATTGAAAATACCTTCTAATATATCGTAGTTTATCATTGAAAATACCTTACAATATATCGTAATATGCAGTGTATCGTTGAAAATACCTTATAATATAACGACATATGCAGTGTATCAATGAAAATATCTTATAATATAACCTAATATGCAGTGTATCATTGAAAATACCTTAATATAACGTAATATGCAGTGTATCATTGAAAATACCTTATAATATAACGTAATATGCAGTGTATCATTGAAAATACCTTATAATATAACGTAATATGCAGTGTATCATTGAAAATACCTTATAATATAACGTAATATGCAGTGTATCATTGAAAAATACCTTATAATATAACGTAATATGCAGTGTATTATTGAAAATACCTTATAATATAACGTAATATGCAGTGTATCATTGAAAATACCTTATAATATAACGTAATATGCAGTGTATCATTGAAAATACCATATAATATAACGTAATATGCAGTGTATCATTGAAAATACCTT